>MJEU01000012.1:0-282281 GCA_001748505.1 Sporisorium iseilematis-ciliati | reverse complement strand
GGGGGGGGGGGGGGGGGGGGGGGGGGGGGAGGAATAGGTGGTCGAGGGTGCTGTTGGGTCCAGAGGCGGCGGTGAGGGATGAAACGGCGGATGAGGAGGACGATGAGGAGGATGCGAGGGGGTGTACTGTTATGTAGTCTTTGATCGAGTGCCATTTGTATTCAAGTTTGATACTGTTTGAGCGAAGATGGGCTTGAGGTGATCATGCAAAGGTTGTGTCTGAAGGGTGAGTTTGATCATGCCAACGCTTGGTTTTTTTTCCTTCTTCTTCGGTACAATGCTCTTTTACCCCAACGAAGTAGATGGAGGACCACGAGCAGGAAGCGTCGTCCCCGATCAAGGGTAAGCGACGTCTGGCGGGTGCACCGTTGATATGCCAACGCTTGACGATGACCAAGGGTGCAAGCCGATCGGCGATCTCAGTTCCGATTCCCAAAAAGCCGCGGAGGAGAAAAAAAAAATGTAAAGCCGCGCGCCTTTCTTGACAGTTGGTTGATGGTCCGAGCTCCCTGGGGAGCTGACAAACAGCGACGCTATGTACGGATGTCGTGTGGACTGGCTGGCTTTGCTCGCTCCCACCCTGCTACCACCACTATCGAAGGAGTCTGATCTTGTGTTTCACACTCACAGTCTTTGACCATCGGCAGTCTTTCTCAACGTTCAAAGTTCTCGCCAACCAACGCAACCCAACTAACTCTTTTTTGGCGTATGATCCTCTCCCGCGCCATCCGCAGTGCAACCCTCGGACCACAACGCTTTCGCACGTTCGCCACCACCGCTTCTCGCCTCACGATGAAGATCCACCCGGTCGCCGTGCGCGACGACAACTACGCGTACATCCTGCAGTCCACTGACGGTAGTGCGCTTTTCGTCGACCCGTACGACGTGCCGGCCGTGTCTTCGGCCGCTTCGTCTCTCGGGATTGAGCCGGATCAAGTGATCGGTCTGCTGACGACGCATCATCACTTCGACCATTCGGGCGGGAACGAAGCTTTCACCAGCGCCTACCCCGGACGGCCGATCTTCGGGGGTAGCGACAAGATCCCCGCTCTCACTCGAAAAGTGTCGGACGGCGATACCGTAGATGTCCTCAAGGGGGTCAACATCAAGTGTCTAGCTACGCCGTGCCACACCCAAGACCACATCTGCTACTACGTCTCGGACGGCGAGGAAAAGGGAGTCTTCACCGGCGATACGCTCTTCATCTCCGGCTGCGGCCGATTCTTCGAAGGCACACCCACCGAAATGCTCGCGGCGATGGACAAGCTCGCCACCCTGCCAGACGAGACCAAGGTGTGGTGCGGTCACGAGTATACAAGTTCCAACGTGGCGTTCAGCGCTGCGATCTTGCCCTCCGACGAACCGGCGATCAGCGGGCTCGTGAAGGATTTGAAAGAAGGAAAGAACGACGGCGTGACTACGGGGGTGTACAGCATCGGGGACGAGAAGAGGCACAACCCGTTCATGCGGTGCAGGGACGAGCTGGTGCGGAACAAGGTGCACGAGGTGAGCGGCGAGCGAGCGGAGGACGAGGTGGGGGTGATGCGGTTGCTGAGGGAGTTGAAGAATGCGGGCAACGTCAAGGCTAGTATCTGAGCGTGAGGGGCAACGTCAGGTGTGCGGGATGTCAATGGCAGCTTCTTTTTGCGTTTTGGCTCGATGGAACGTGGTTTGCGTTGCTTCACAGTTCAAGTGCGTGTGCGTGGGCTCGCTGTTGAAGAGGGTGTGTCCGACATGGACGGTGAGGCTTCGAGCAGAGATGGTCAGACTAAAAGCACAGAGAGTGTGCGTGAGAGATTCGAGACTGAAAGAGCAAAGAGATTGTGCGTTCGGGTAATGCGACCTCGGACAATGATGCATTGCAAGAGCGATGGAAAAGGCTACGACAGCGGCAAACCCTGCAAGCCGACCAACTGGTAGATTCGAAAGTTTCTCTTGAGGAATAGCGGTGGTCGTCTCTCCCTCTGTGGCGCCGCCGCAGCCTGATCCGCTGCATTCACCGCTCCCAACGACGACCCAGTCAGAGCATCATCCGCCGGTTCCGTCTTCACCACCGATACCGGCACCGTTCGCAACTTGACCGGAGACTCGGGCTCCTGCTTGACCCTAACCCCTCCCTTTTCGCCTTTCCTGTCGAACCCCACCTTTCTTCCCCCTCGTCCTCCTCCACCCCACCGCTTCTCCCGCTTCTCATGCTCTCCCTGCGCCCACACGCACCACAACCTCCTCGCATCCACCGCTTCCACCTTGACCTCCCTCACCGCGTGCCGCGCTATCTCGGCCAACGCGTGCTTCTCCTCCAAAAACTTCCGCCGCCTCTTCCGCGAATCGATGTAGTCGGCGACGATCAACGTCTTTTCGATGTACCTCAGCAGTCGACGGATGCAAAACTTGGCCGTCGGCGCTCGTTTCGCCGTGTGCAGCTCTTTCCGCAGCGCGACGTACGCTTGGCGCTTGGCGCGCGGGAACAGACCTTCTCGCGCAACAGAAGGAGAGGAAGAGGGAGTAGGAGGGAGGGAAGTGGCCAATCGCGCGGCTACCGAGTTGCTCCACCGCGCCCATTCGATGTCGTTCGCATCGGATACGGTTCGGTGGGAAGAAGCGGATGAAGCGATGGCGGAGTGCGCAAGCCACAGCAAGCGGCGCGGTAGGTGGACGAACAAGGTGTGCGTTTCGCGGTCGTGCGGTCGGCCGCGATCGGGGGCGAGCGGGAGGCTGCCGTCGAAGACGCGGCGTGTGGCGGTGCTGGTGGTGCTGGTGGAGGGCGGCTGCATTTCGGATTGTTCCGACTTGACAGCGGCGGGGGGTTCGCGGACACGACGCGGACGGCCGCGTTTCTTGGGTTTGTGCAGGTCTTGCTCGTCGAGTTGCGGTTTCCATGGTCCTTTTTGCACGTTCGTCTTTGCTGCCGTGAGCTTTGCAGCGAAGGCTTTTCGTTTGTGAACTTTTGGCGCAGACTGCTGCTGCGCTTGCTCGCTGCTCCAGTCGCGCAAACGGTCGTCTTCGGTCCGACCAGCCTGTTGTTTGCGAGAACTAGAAGCTTTCCTGCTCAACGACTGCTGCTGCTGTGGCTGCTGCGGCTGCTGCGGCTGCTGCTCGTACAGCTCCTCCTCTGCCGAGCCCACCGCACGCAAGTGGGCTTGGGGTAGATGCTGTTGCTGCAGCCACCCATCGGTCGTCGGAGCCGTCGTCTGCACCGCCTGTGGTGGAGAGGCGAAGAACTGCGGCTGCGAAAACGTCACCGAAGCACTGAACCCAGGATACCCCAACGCAGGCATGATCGGCTGGGTCCAGGCTACGGCTTGGCCGGGCATGGATGTCATATTGGACCCGGCGGGGGCGATGAGTGGTGCCGAGACTTGGTAGGACGGTTGACCTGCCGGGTAGGGGTAGTACGCTAGGGGGTTGGGGTAGGAGGTCATGCCGGTCGAATGCGGGAGGACGGGAGCTGGTGTCGCTGCGGGCTTGAAGTGTCGCTCTTCTGCTTCGACATGAGGGTACGCGCGAGCTTTGCCTTTCGAGCTCGAGGCTGTTCGGTGTCGAGCTAGGGCGTCAAGAGGTGATTGAAAGGTTTTCGGTTGCGATGCTCGTTCGCGTTGGAGCTGCTGCGCTAGAGCGGGTCGTTCTGGCGGCCGCGACTGCCGTGGTTGTGCCAGAATGCTAGCATCGAAGCTGTGCGGCTGCGCCGTCGTCGAGCGCGATCCAGCTCCACTATCTTCTATACGCGGCGCCTTGGACGACCCAGCTCGAGGCCCCGAACTAGCACTGCTACTGCGTCCATCGCCACTAGGAGGAGCGGCAGATGTCGAAAACAACCGCTGGTACGCCTTTTCGAATTCGAGGTCGACGTCTCGAGCGCTCATTGTGGTGGTCTTGATGCTGTGCTTTGAAGAGCCATAGCTGGTTCAACCGAAGCGACGCTTTGCTCGTTGATGACGTGGCTGATGATGAGGAAGGTGTTGCTTTGTATGCACGATGCCCAAAATCTCCAAAAGTCACACTTTGACAAGTCAGCGTCACGCAAGACCATGGACCCGAAAAAACTTAGCTCTTTGCCTCGCGACGCGTATACTTTCAAGGACGCCTTCAACTGCATCTTCAGTTGCTCTCCTCAAGATACTGCAGCAGCAACAAATCAATCGTCACACTCTCGAGGGTCCTCTCTCATGTCCTGCATCTCCAGCACAGACACTCGCATCACACAGGGTTCAGATTTTGGAGACATGATAGTATATGAGATTGCTGCGGACTCTTTGTGAGCCTTCTGATGCTGCGATATGGTGTGTGGGTGAATCTTCTCTTTTTTGAGAAAGAACAAGACAAGCGGGATGCGGAGACAAGAATGCGGGAGAACAAACTCGTCCTTGGTCGTCGTTGGATATAAAACATCGATCGACCTTTTTGATTCGTGAAGAAGCCCTCCTTATCTGATGAAGAAAAGTCGAGCTTGGCAGGAGGGAAAGGGGGGAAAGAAGATGAAGATGAAGAAACAGGAAAGGAACGTCGATGATTCGCATTGCAGCTTCACGGATCAGATGCCGCTGGAATACTCCTCAAAGACGGTGTGGACGGACGCGACTCCATCCAGACAGCTGGATGCTGCTAGACCACGATGTTGGATCGCCGCAATATAGAAAAAGTACAAAAGGAATCCCGAAAAGGTTGCGGTCGACCAAAGCATCGTGAAACCAAGCAGCGCTGCCTGTGAACCAGCTGGAGAACAAAACAACCGCTTAACGGTTGGATCGGGCAACACGCTCCATCTCGTCACGCTTCTTGATGGCGTACGAGTTGGACGAGCCCTTGGCGGCGTTGATGAGCTCGTCAGCGAGGCACTCGGCGATCGACTTGACGTTGCGGAAAGCCGACTCGCGGGTACCGGTGGTGAGGAGGGTGATGGCGGTGTTGACACGGCGGAGAGGCGACACGTCGACAGCCTGTCGGCGGACGGTACCAGCCGAACCGATACGGGTCGAGTCTTCACGGGGACCAGTGTTGATGATGGCGTCAACGAGGATCTGGATGGGGTTGGCGTCGGTGAGCAGGTTGATGATCTCGAAAGCGTGGGCGACGATGCGGACGGCCATGAGCTTCTTGCCGTTGTTGCGGCCGTGCATCATGAGCGAGTTGACCAGACGCTCGACGATGGGGGTCTGGGCCTTCTTGAAGGCCTTGTTCTGGTAACGACCAGCGGTGTGAGGGGTGTAGACGGCATTGCGGAGAGCGATGTAGTCAGTGAGCGAGATGTCCTTGACCTCGACCTCCTGGGCGCTGTGGTGTGTGAAAAGTGGGCAAGTGAGGAAGATGCGAGAGTCAGTGGTCCGTTGAGAAGAGACTGTGGTGTGACCATGTCGACTTTGACTAGCAGCACGACACAAGTGTGACCATTCCATCGCCAATCCGTGAGCCGGAAGCCGTCCTGTACGTGGTACGATGCCAAGCCTCTCTTCCCTGCACGAGTCCATGAATGATTTCGTGCTCTTGTCCTTCAATCCATGCTCTGTAGTTCCTGTTTGTGTCGAAGTTGCGTGTGCAATCACCCTCCATTCCCTTGTCGCATGTCTACGTGCTGCTATCTGTGTTTGTTCTGATACTTACTCCCACTTTCCGAAAAGTCGGACACCACCGACCTGAGGGGCGGCGACGGCAGCGACGTCCTCTGTAAGATGCGAAAAAGGGGTGATCGTAACGTGACAGGTCGAAAGGGTCAGTAACTCTGCAATGCATTGGTAGTTGATGTTCAGCAACGGCGGCTCTCTCTTTCTGGTGGTTGGCGTGGGCGGTTGGATGCATGGCAATGACAGCAATGACAGCAATGTTGCGGATGTTGTGTTGGCTGATCTACGACCTAGCGTTTTGATAAACGGTCCAGCCTGTTGCTCTCGTTGGAGCTGTCGACCTTGACTGCCTGTCACTGATGTGTTCAGCTTGTCGGTCCAGTGTCTCGAGTATGGCTGCTACTGTAGTCCGTTCATGGTCTTCTTTATGCTGTCGTCCAGATCACTGTATCGACTGCGCTGCTGCAGGACCTTCTTCTGCTGGTGGAGACAATCCTATCCTGCTTTGTGTTGTCGATGCCTTCTGAACGGAATAGTGCATGTTCCTGTTCCCAGCCGTGTAGGTTGGTGATGCTGGTCGATACCCTTTCTTCACAGATGATCTGCATCTGATACTGTTATCCTAATCGTCGTCATGCTCCATTGCCGACGCTGTTGTCCTTTGCTGGTGCCATATGCCATTGCTGTTGAAAGAGAGTGTCGCCACTGCTGTCCGTCGGAAGATATGCTCGTGATGCTGTCGAGCCACAGCGGAAACTCACTAGGAATTCCGACCTTGGCAGCCATGTTGGGCGATATGTATGTCGAATGTGTCTTTTGTCCACGAAAGGGAACAAAAAGTCAAGAAGGTGATGAGGGGTTCTTGAAGAGGGTGGTTGGTGGAAGTGCAAGCGATTGATGATCTCGAACTCGAAAGACTAGCCGTGGCTGAGGCTGGCTGAGGTCTGGCTGACTGACTGGCGCGACAGTGTGATCTGAAGCTCTCCAGCTTTGCGACTTGGCAGTCTTCCTCAACTGCTCCCCGCTCAGAGAGACTCGCTCGCCAATTAGCCGTGGCTCTCGAGCAGCTGCAGCTCCTCGCCTTGCCTAAACCGTGTTCCGCCTCGTCGAGAAGTCTGGCTCAACTCTCACAGTTGCAGACTGCAGTATGCAATATCGTGAATTCAGTCATTTCAAATTTGAATACAATTTCCTTAGCTTTCGCGTCGATGACTTTGACTTTCCGAATTTGCCCTGGCTTCCAATTCCAAATCAACTGGATTTCAATTCCAAGCCATTTCAGAGAGCGCGCGTGACACAAAGCAGCACCTCGGCCGAGCTTTGTAAATCGACATCGGGCCCGTCTTCTTGCATCAAGCCGATCTCAGTCACAGCGTGTTCGCCTCAAAACGCCTTTTTCTTCAGCGATTCCTCAGTCTGCCAGGCTACTGAAGCCTTCCGTCTCGAGCGAGTCAACGCAAGCCTGCTTATGGGCACATTTCACCGTCCAGTACATTCAGGAGCATCTCGAGCTTGCAAATACAACACTGTCTTCTGGATCTCAAAGCAGGCCTCAGAGTCTTTCCACTTACCGTAGCTTGGATTCGCATCGCTCACACATGGCTCTGAGATGGAAAGGTGGTATCAAACTGCCATGTTTTTCCGATAAAGAACTCCTACAAGTACAGTGTATAAAAACGAATCACATTTTTGTCTTGTAAACCCGAGCGATGCCTCCCTGACAAGGAGTGGCATAGATCTGCTTCCTACCGATACACTACCACGAAAGGCACGAGCAGGAGCAAAGATACAACTGAGTGACGAGGTGCGCGCGTTGAGGCGCTCGATGTAGTTGAGATCCTAAGACCGACCCAACGTAAGATAATGAGACGCCTGACCTTCAGATCCGAGTACTGGCCGTCTTGACGGAGCTGTTTGCAGTAGTCGCACATGCGCGCCGAACGGGGTTGCTCGGAGAGAAGCTCACACTCCACCACGAGCCTGCTTCTTAGGCGGCTTGTCGCTGCCCGTGCTCGCCTCGGTCTTGACCTCGCTCGGCGGTGGCGCTTTAAAGGTGGCGGTGGACTCGACAGAATCCAAGTCACCAATGTTGAGCACGCTCAGCTTTTTGTCAGCCTGCGAGATAGCGAGCTGGTGGCGCTTGGCCAAAGGCTGTGGCTTGGCTGCTGCCTCGCCTTCCTCTTGCTTCGTCTCGACAGTGTCATGAAGGTCCTTCCAGGCAATGTCAAAGATGGCACCTCCGCCAAGGTACTGCTGCACAAGCGCACCATTGTCGACGCGCGAGATGAGAACCTTCTTGTCGATGCCGCCCGTGGCGAGGTAACGAGCGCAAGGACTGAATCGCAGAGTGTAGACATTGTCCTCGTGCGCGTCAATGACCCGGATGCAGTCGCCGTTGTCGGCATTCCACAACCTCGCCGTCCAGTCGAAGGAGCTGGTGGCCAGCATCCTAGGTTGGTCCGGGTTCGCCGAGCCAGGGCCGGTGGGACACCATGCGAGAGCGTATAGCTCTTTCGTGTGACCAGCAAGCGTAAGCCTCAATCCCTTGTTCGGTCCCTTGGCTGTGGTCGTGAGGAGACTCGATGAAGCACCGGCGTTGGAAGCCGCATTCGTCTGTCCATTGCTTCCTGGTGCTGGCGAGCCGCGCTCCTTGGCGTTCGCAGCGTTCGATGATGCTGCTGCTGCTCCACCGCCAACGGAGCCGGGAGTAGCGCGGTCCTTCTCTCGGTCACGATCACCAGTGCTGTCCTCCGCTGCTGCGCGCGGCGTAGTGTCTTCGTCCACATCCATTCCTTCCAGATGGGCGCTTCCGCCTCGGCGCTGCGATGCCCGTTTGCGGAGATGGTCGCCTGCCGACCCAGCGCTGCCAGGCGAAGCTCCACCGAATCCACTCGATCCGATGTCCAGAGCCCAGATCTTGGCTGTCATGTCATCCGACACTGAAGCAAGCAGCGTCTGAGAGGGATCGAAACGGATTGCATTCACCTCGTCGGTGTGACCCTTGAACGACTTGACGGGCTTGGGCTCGCCGAGCTTGCACAAGGTGATGCTGTTGTCCGCCGAGCATGAGGCAAAGTAGGTGTCGGCTACAGAAGGGCTGAGGCCGTGCGGCATGGGCGGTGGTGCATCCGACGACGACTTGGGCTTGAGCGAACCATCGGCAGTCGAAAGCCATTCGACGTCCAAGACACTGTCGCTGTGGATCGGGAACGAGTGTCGAGGCTTGCCGCTGTTCAAGTCCCACACGATGATGGTGCCGTCGGCACTGCCGGTCAACAGCATGTTGCCTTTGCGGTTCCAGCGTACGCTGATGACGGGGCCTTGGTGCATAGACATGACGAGATGCAGGTCGCCTTGTGGGGTCCAGAGCCTTACGATACCGTCATAAGAGCCGGACGCGAGCAAGGTTCCATCTGGGTTCCAGTCGAGCGTCGAGATCTCCTTACTCTGCGTCGCAGGGAGATGCTTGCAGATGGTAGGTGCTTCGGGCAATTCACCTGCCTTGTCTGGCACTTCCCAGATCCGCACTGTTGCATCGCCGCCTCCCGACGCGAGCATGTTGGGCACCGATGGATTCCAGGCAGAGATGAAGACCTCGCCGGTATGACCGGCCAATGTTGTTATTTGGCTATCTTCGATGAAGTTGTTGCCTTTTGGTTGTGGTGCTGGGGCCTTTGGATCTTTGCCCTTGTCTCCACGCTTCTTGCCTGCTTCGCCGTTCTCTCCAGCTGACGACTTTCCGCCCTTCTTCTTTTTGTTTCCGCTCGGCTCCTTTTCTTTGCTAGCTGACTTCTTTTCGGGAACCGGTGACGCTGAGCGTGATGCAGCTTCGCCGTTCCGACGATCCTTACGAGAAGATGCTTGCTCGTCACCGCCAACACGTGCGTCTGATGTTACCGCATCGTCTGCCTTTGCACTTGAATCGCTCCTGCGCACCCGCTTGTCCTCGCGGTCTGCATCCGAGGCGACGGACGTCGAAGCTTTGCGCTTGGCATCCTTGGGTTTCGATGTAGCTGAGGATGCATCCTCAGTCTCGACTGCGTCTTCGAGCTTCTTCTTGGAGGAAGAGGCTACCTTGGAAGATCGATCTGTGCTCTCGGCTCGTAGAGAGGACGACGGAGCTGCTGCTGCTGCTGCTTTGACGGTGCTGTGCACGCCATTGACGGGCTTTGCTGTTGTTGCAGGAGCTGGCGGTGTTTGTGTGGCTGCCTCCTTGTGGTCGGGACGAGGCTGCTGAGCTGCAAACGGATCTGGCTCCGGTGACAATCTTGTTGGACTTGCCGGCGGTGGTGTTGGGCGCGGCTTGCCGTCGCAGACATGTGGTGGACCGACCAAGCGGATGGTGGAGGAGCATGGCTTCTCTGTGCCATCATCTTGGATGTGTGCCTCTACTGACGCGTAGACAAGACCCTTTTGCAGGAAGCGGACCAATTGACCTGGCTCGACGATGGCTTCTTTAGATAGCGGCTCGTCGTCTAGACGCGACTCGTGCCGCAACGAGAAGGAGGCATGGTGGAAGCCTGACTCTTTGAGGTAGTGGTATACCAACAGGTTCACCTCTGCCGATGTGCAAAGAGGCGCCATGTTGGCTGTGGGGCGGGACTAGAGACTCGCTCTGGGAAGGCCAATGGACATGGGCCTGCGGGAGTCGAGAAGGGAGTTCGTGGTCGAGGAAGCCGTACCGTTCCAGTCTTGGTTGTTAGAGAATCGGTGACTGACGATACAGTCCACGACGCAGATGGATCCGGCTGCTGCTAGTTGACAGTTTCTGAGATTGCGGTCCTTCCGTCGATGAACACCAAGTAAGGCGGGCAGATCTGGGGCTGGCCTTGAGCGAGAGAGCTTGTTCCTAACCGATACACGCGAGAAGCCAAGAGAGCATACAGACTCTCTATGTGCGTCGTGTGTGCGTATAAGTCCACTATCGAGTTCGAGGATGCTGCGCTTCAGAAAAAGAAGCGTGTCGACTCTGATGCCTTTGAACAGCTGCGCGATTCGTGAGGGCCGGTGACGACAACTCTGCCTGATACAGGACACGCCGCTTGCAGTCAATGAATGCAGCCACTGTCTATGAAGGTCACGCTCAGACTGGCCGACCTTGATGCCGGGGGACTTCTAGCTGAAACGGATGGATGCTCGCGAAGGCGTGGTGATGGCTCTACTGATGATAGAGCAGGCAAAGACCGATACAAGACCGAGCGCTGACGAGGAGCGATTAGATGAGCACGGGTGGGCGGATGGATGGATGAATACGAGAGCTCGTGACCCCCAAATACAAAGCTGAGTCGGCGAAAGAAAGAAGTCCGGAACAGCACCCAAGGCAGGACGAAGTCAAACGCGGATGGATGGCTTAGGCGCGCAAAGTCAAGCACGTCGAGAGAAGGGACAGCGAAGGATGTACGGATACGTGTGGTGAATGACTGTCCGTTCGATCGAGTGTAGGGAATGCGTGTGTGCGGTGGGTTGAATGACGGTGGTGACGGTGGTGGTGACTCGTCTTCGGTAACGGACGGGAGCCAAAAGATGCGAGTCGTAAAGCGTCCTAAAGAGAAAGTGTCGATGATGATCGAGTGAAGGGGAAGAGGTTAGGGACGATGAGCAGGCATCAATCAAGGCCGATAAGGAGGAGAGAGAGAGAGAGAGGAAAAGAAAGGAAGGAGGAAAGCGGATGGGAGACCCGAGTAGGAAAGGACGCCCGAAGGCAAGAGAAAGAGCAAACAGAGAGAGAGAGAAAGAGAGTGCGAGAGACGGAGATGGGACAGGCTGAGGCGCGAGCAAGCAAAAACCTCGAATCCGTCTCCAGGCCAAAGACACAGAGAGCCTTGGGAACAGACTGAGCGCGCGCCTCTTTTGCTAGCGATTCGCGACCGCCTTCAAGCCTCTCGTCGCACAGTCACGCTTGTTTGCTTTTCATTTTAATCATTGCCTCTCCCTCGTCTCTGAGCGGGCACAAGATCAGTGTCTTTCGCCTAGAAGCGACGCGAGAAACGTTTTAATTTTTTAAATTTATTTCTCGTCCTTGTCGACTCAGCAGCATCTCAGCGCCAACCGCATTTGATGCCTCTCGCGTTGACGCTCTGTGATCGAGATTGGCCTCTCGCTACGATCCACTCACTCAGCACTCTGCGGTGACGCCGACTTCTCTGCACTCAACTTGACTTGCCCGCCATATCGGCGTCGTCCGACACGACTGCAATCAGAGCATGATTCCAACAGCGCAGCTCAGCTTTGAAAGACATTGCGACCAGGCTGCGATGACAGACGACATCGACCACGCCTGAATATTCGGATGGGCCGTAACATGCTTTTCTGCAATACCCACCAACGTTCCCACGCTCCGATTGCTTCCATGTGACGGCCTGAAACGGACAAGGACGCAAGCACCTCTACTCTAGGAAAGGACTGCACATATTGAACTAGGAGGCAGAGTACATCGTGTATGGTATAATGCGACGACAGGAGCGATTAGACGGAGCAGCGAACGTAATAGATGCGGTTCGAGACAGTAGCATGAAGAAAACGATCTAAGGCTCCTACTTCTTGGTCTTTTGCTTCTTCTGTTGCTGCTGCTGCTTCTGCTTGGAGCCGTTGCTGCGCTTGTCTCCGGCCTGAGGTTCTTCCTCGGCCTCCTCCTCTTCAGCGTCGTCCTCGGCGTCGTCTTCCTGGTACTCGGCCTCGTCGTCGTCTTCTTCCTCCTCTGCGTCGTCTTGTTCGTCCTCCTCATCCTCGTCGTCCTTCTTGTTGCTCTGCTTCTGCGACTTGCCGTTAGCCTGCGACTTGCTCTTGTTGCCGTTCTGCTGCTTTGCGTTGGCCTGTTTACCATTGACCTTTGACTTGGACTGGCTCTTCTTGCCGCTGTCCTTCTCCTCCTCTTCTTCCTCCTCCTCTTCTTCCTCCTCCTCTTCCTCGTCATCCTCGTCACCACCCTTCGACACCTTCTTGCGCTCCTCCTTGGCCTTGTCGGTGTTCGAGACAAACTGCTTGCCCTGTTTGCTCTGCTTCTGCTTCTGGTCGTCGGTCTTGTTCTTTTCCTCCTCCGACATGTTCTCCCACGCCTTCTTGGGCAGGTAACGCTTGCGGCTGCCGTCGTCTTGCTTGGCGTTGGCCGAGCCGTCCTTGGTCTGCCATTCCTCTTCGCCCCACTTGGAGAGGTTCTTCTGCGACTCGTCCTTGTTGCCGTCGTCCTTGTAGCCTCCGCCGCGCTTCTTGTATTCGGAGGCCATGAACTGGGCTTTGCGAGCAGACCATTGGCCGGGTGCGCCGCCTTTGTCGGAGTCTTGGACTTCTTTTTTGATTTGGTCCCGGAGCTGTAGGAGGGGGGAGGTTGGGGAGGTGTATGTTAGCATCAGGTGGTCGGTCGTGTTGACATTGATGTTGCGTGTGAGGCAGGGTCACTTACCTTGGGGTCGGTGTACTTGTCGGCGGACGGCATTGTTGCTGAGGATGAAGATGCTAGTTGCTTACGAGGAGTTGGTGTCTGATGTGAGATGGGGGGTGAACGTAAGGAGCAGAAGGAACGCTTATATGTCAAGCAAGCGCTCCAAAGATCACCATGAGGGAATCGTTGCACAGCTGCTTCACGAGCGGCTCCATCAGGCGGCTCAACAGTGCTACTGTATCCATTCGAGCATCATAGACCCTGTTCTTCTTGTCCACACGCTGACATTCACCCCTCACGAGAATGACAAGTGCAGAGACACAAAACTTAGATAAGATCTGATTCATTCTAAGACCCTTGCATCGACACAGATGCCTTCAGCCTGTCTGCCATCTCGTCGACCAGCTCTGTTCGCTCTTCATTCCAGAGCGACACGACGTCGATCCCATGCAACATGTGTGCGGTGATTGACGTGTGTGGAGTATGATTCAGCCTGTTGGAAAAAGCGTAAACGAGCTAGGCGACGTCTTTTGTGACGCGTGCTTGGGCGAGAGTCTTACCAAAGATCATGCGCCGCGATTTTGCGTCACTTGACCGCTTTCGAAAGACGCCTTGACAACCTCGAGCATCCTCGAGCCCCCATGTCGACTGTTTGCGATCCGAAGCATCTCCCTTTCCTGCACGTGTGTGTGGGAATACCGCATCTGCGGTTAAATCCTGACAGCGTTCGCACAGCACAAAACTTACGACCTACTCCACTACTGAAGCTCACCCTCAACGTCATCTGCCTCAACTGCCACGACTCTTCAACCACGATGGCAGCGGCTAGACGACTCCGCAAGCGAGGTCCGGATCCGGAACAGCGTTGTCCCGCATCACCCCTTCATGCTCATCGCAATCGCAATCGCAATCGCAATCGACTCAGACCCTGCCCCGATTCGCCTCCTCCTCTTCACCGACAACTTCCAACAGACCCTGATCACAGACCCACCACACAAGAAGAAACAATGAAATGCCTAGACTCAACAGCAGAAAGTAGTTTTTGTACATGAAGTCTTAGAAGTGGTGTGTAGATATCGCAAGCCTCCTCCCCGTGCCTGCCTGCCTCGCTAAATCACCATTAAAGCATGAAGCTCAACGGATTCTCCAACGCATCCTTGAACGCCTTCATCCACTTGGCCGCCGTCGCGCCGTCGACCGTCCTGTGATCAGCCGAGATGGTGGCCTGCATCACCATCGACTTCCTCCAACCCTGCTCGCTCTCGGCGTCCGGAATCAGCCTGGCCTCGGTACCTCCGATGGCCAAGATGCAGCTCTGCGGGGGGTTGATGATCGCCGTAAAGTGGGTGATGCCGAACATGCCCATGTTCGAGATGGTGAACGATCCACCCTGGTACTCCTGAGGAGCCAGCTTACCAGCCCTAGCCTTAGCAGCCAGCTGCTTGGTAGCTGCCGAGATGGTAGCCAAACCGGAACCACCGACATCCTTGACAATCGGAGTGATCAAACCAGTAGGCGTCGACACAGCGATCGAGATATCCGCCTTGTTGTGCTGACGGATGAAATCGCCGTACCAGGCAGAGTTGACCTCGGGCACCTCCTTGAGCGCGACACCGGCGGCCTTGGTGATGAAGTCTCCGACACTGAGCTTGGCAGCCTTGGCCTTCTCGACGTCCTTCCCGGCCTTCTCGGCCGCAGCCTTGTTGAACACCTCGCGAAGCTTGAGCACCTTGTCCATCTCGACGTCGATGCTGACGTAGTAGTGGGGCACGGTCGACTTGGACTCGGTCAAGCGGGCGGCGATGGTGCGACGCATGTTGGAGACGGGGATGTCGGTGTAGTCGCCCTCGCTCGAAGCAGGTGCGGGGGCGGATTTGGCAGGAGCGGCGGAAGAAGCAGCCTTGGAAGGAGCAGGAGCGCTCTGGGCGGCAGCAGCTTCAGGCTTGTAGTTTTCGACGTCGGCCTTGATGATGCGACCCTCGGGACCGGTACCCTTGATCTTGTTGAGTGCGATACCCTTGTCCTGTGCCAACCTGCGGGCGACGGGGGTAGCAAAGATGCGGTCTCCGGAGCTCTGGGAGCCACCGAACGAAGATGCAGAAGAAGAGGAGGAAGAAGGCTCGGCAGGGGCCGACTCTTGCTTCTTGGGCTCCTCAGCAGGCTTGGACTCCTCCTTGGGCTCCTCCTTCGCAGCTGGCTTAGCATCACCACCTTCCGAAGCAGCCTTGTCAGCAAACGCATCAGCACCCGAAAGATCATCACCCTCCTCGGCCATGATAGCAATCAACGAGTTGACCTGGACAGCCTTGGATCCGTCACCGACGAGGATCTTGGCAAGAACACCGTCATCCTGAGCCTCGACATCCATGGTAGCCTTGTCGGTCTCGATCTCGAGCAGCACGTCGCCGGCGGAGAAAGCCTCACCGGGCTTCTTCTTCCAAGCGGCGATGCCACCCTCGGTCATGGTGGGCGACATGGCGGGCATGTTGAACTTGGAGAATTCGAGCGCACGTCGCGACGAGTGGAAGCTGCGCTGCGAGAGCGTCGACGAGGACGACGAGGCGGCGGAGACCGCCTTCTGGAGACCAGATCGCTGGAGAGCACGAAGGGCCTGCATTGTTGTTTGCAAGTTGCAAGGGAGTTGATGGGAGGTTTGACGCCGTCGATGAGGGAGGTCGGTGGAGAAGGCAAGAGGGCAAGAAGAAGAAGAAGGAGCGAGTGAGGTGAGTGCGTATCGAAGCTCTGCCGATGAGAGAGAGACACGCACGCGAAGAAAAAAAGCAACAGCGGAAGAACCCACCGAAAACGGTCAAGCCAGCCAATCGAGAGAAAAAGAGGAAGAAACGTAGAAAAAGAAGGTCGTTTCGCTGTCTGCTGCTGCAGGTTTGCCTCGCTTGTCCTGTTTTTTTTTTGTGGTCGTCCTCGCGGTGTTGCGTTGGGGTCGGCGGCTGGATTAATTTTTATTTTTACTTTTCTTTGTTGTCATCCAGCACGGACAGCGAACAGCCACGAGGCACATCATCGATCGGAGGCACGGAAAGAGGCGGAAGGCTGTGTCCGAACGTCCTACTATCTTGTTCAAGTTGGGCACCATGACGATCTTGGTAAGCACCCGGGGATGCTATGAGAGAGAGAGGCAGAATTGCGAACGAAGGAGTTCCAAAAAGAATGAGAATTTCGCCGCGGAAGGGCCCGATTTCTATCGATAAGCCAGTGCGAAGAAAAGCAAGGCGCAAGACAGACACGTCGGTCAAATTGACGGACCAGCCGAGACCAACGCTTGTTCGTCACTTGGCCACACAGTTCCGAAAGACCCTCTTCCCAACATTTCCGAACAATACGACTTGCGTGTCGCTGAGGTAGACCTTTGTTAGGTTGAGATCGTCCGTGTGTCTGGGCTGTTGCTCGCTGATCATTGGCAGCAGGAGGCAAATGCCGTGCACCACGTCTTGCAGATCCCTTTCGAACTGTGGAGAGATGTGATTGAGCGAGAGAGACCGACATGGGGAAGAGAGTTGTTCCTGCTGGAAGTCTCCGACGGACTGTTCCGTCGAGTTTCTCTTTCGACATCACACCGCTCTGTCACAGCTTTCATGACAACCACAACCATCTTACGAGCCACTTGGTACCATCTCACTTGACTCAGCTCTGACTTCGCGCTCGCCTAACGCCAAGTATGATCATGCACCACCACTTGAACGACATCTCGACCTCGACACATCGCTCTCAGATCATCCTACTCATACGCAGACAGAGACTTGCATCGATTCAACATTTCTAACAGCGTTTTGGTTTACTTTTCATCACAACAGCATCCTACCCCAACCGCTTAGGAAGTCACCTTGTGCAGCGACTCGGCCAAATGCTTGACGTTGTGGTTCGTAATGCCAGCTACCGAGATACGCCCATCGCCCGTCAGGTAGACGTGGTGCTCGTTGACCAGCTTGGCCACCTGCTCTGGCGAGATACCGAGGAAGGCAAACATACCGATCTGGTTGGTGATGTGGTCCCAGTTGAGCTTCGAGTTCAGGTCCTGAACCAGCAGGTCCTTCAGCGTCGATCGCATGCCGTTGATGCGGTCGGCCATCCCCTTGACCTCACCGAGCCACTGCTGGTAGAGCTGCTGGTCGGCCAGGATGGTTCCTGCGATCTTGGCGCCGTGCATCGGAGGGTTCGAGTACAGAGGTCGGACGATGATCTTGATCTGACTGTCGACGCGGGCACGCTCGTCGGGGTCGGCGCAGACGACCGAGAAGGCGCCGACACGTTCACCGTACAGACCCATGTTTTTGGCGAACGACTGCGAGAGCGCGATCTGGTGGCCCTCGGCGACAAAGTGGCGCACCGCGAAGGCGTCCTTGTCCGTGTCACCGCTGGCGAATCCTTGGTAGGCCATGTCGAAGAAGGGGAAGTGTCCCTTCTCCTTGACTACGTTGCTCAGCTCCTTCCACTGCTCGACGGTGGGGTCGACACCGGTAGGGTTGTGGGCGCAGGCGTGGAGCAAGACGATCGAGCCTTCGGGAGCCGCCTTGATGTCCTCGACCATACCCTTGAAGTCGAGACCGACCGTGTTCTTGTCGTAGTAGCGGTACTGCTTGACCTCCAAACCGCTGTCACGGAAGATGGGCGTGTGGTTGCCCCACGAAGGCGTAGGCAGGTAGATGGTCTTTGCGCCAGGGTAGTGGCGCTGCAGGAAAGCACCACCGATGCGCAGCGCACCCGTACCCGAAATGGACTGAGTGATAGCGATACGGTTCTCCTTGATCGGAGCGCTGTCCTTGCCGTAAGCGAGCACGGCGGCGTTCTTGGTGAAGTCGGCGAGACCGGTGATGGGCAGGTACTCCTTGTCGCCCTTGGCGGTGATCACGAGCTCCTCAGCCTGACGCACCGAGGGCAGGACGTAGGGCTTGCCGTTCTCATCACGGTAAGCGCCGACACCCAGGTTGATCTTACGAGGGTCCTGGTCGCGCTTGAAGGCCTCAGTGACACCGAGAATGGCGTCGGGAGGTCCAGCCTTGACGTTGGCCCAAGTGCTGGCGAATTGGCGTGCAGCAGGCAGCGAGAGAGCGCCGAGGCGCGGAGCCTGCGAGGCTCGAACAGCCGTTCGGATGGTGACAGGTGCGAGCATCTTGTTGACGGCTTTGAGATGAAGAGGGAGGAAGATAGGATGGTGGTTGATCAGAAGTCTGCGTGAGGGGTTTCGAATGCTCGTTGACGTGCGTTCGAGTGTGAATGGCAGCAACCTTGAGAGAGAGTGGCAGCTTACCGAACAGATCGCCGGGCGCTGTTTCCTTAGAAGAATCGGCGGGGGAGTTTAGCGCACCTCTCGTTTCCTCCAAAACCTGGCCTTTGCGCGGGGAAGACACACATCGCCAACGTCGCACAGCACAGCACGGCAGCGCACAGCAGCACACGGCAGACCGGCGCCGGACCGCCTTTGCTTTTTTCCTTTCTCTTTTTCTCTCTCGTCTCTCTCTGACTCAACCTTGACTCGTGAAAACTCGGAAATCTTTTTCGAGATCTCCCGAGTCGCTCTCGATCCACAACGGTGCAATTTTGGAGGATCGGAGATCTGTCACGGTGTAACACTTTGCGCAAAAAAAAAAAACAAGACGACGCTCGGAAGACGGCGCTGAGAAGATCGTGTCAGAAAAAGTGGATTTTTTTTGCTGAGAAAGGCGACTTTTCTGCTTTTCAATTTGGGAAGAAGAGAGAGCTGCTGTCAAAACCATCATCATAGCCACACTCCTCCCATTGCTTCCCCCTTCTCAGCCGCCGGATCCAACGGAAGGTGGGAGAAAGAAGCGCGACGATGGCGGCACGTACATGTGCCAAGCGCGCACACCAGCTAGCAGCATCGATTCTCGGCAATGGCGTAGGACCTTCTCGGTTGCCGGCTGCTTCGGCATGTCGATGTCGTTCGACCGCAGCTTCTCAGCTTCCCACCCGCCCGAGTACGCCTCAAGTATCACGGGCCTTCAGCTCTTCTGCACACTACCTCGAAGAATCACCATCGCAATCACCAGCAGCAGCCTCAAAAGCAGACTCCTCCGCCACCTCCCAACCCAGCATCGGCCTCTTCGCCGGAGAAGACGCCAACGCCGAACCCACCCTAGAGCACCTCGACTCGCTCAAACCGCGACCGAAACGTATCCCTCCACGCTCCAAACGAACCGCCTCCAACCCGTTCTCCAAATCCAGCCGCCAGCTCAACGCAGAGGACAAGCTGTGGGAGCGCACACGAACGCGGATCACCAGCTCCTTCACCCGAGACCAACTCGCCTCGTTAGCTCGAGCAGCAAAGTTGCCAGGCAGCTACGCCAAGACCGTCCGCAAGGACGACATCGTGCGTCGGATCATGATCCATCGCTTCGGGATGGAGGACGCACGGGAGCGAGCGGATCGGGAGAAGCGGGAGGAGCTGGAGAAGAGGACGGTTCACGTCGAGTTCCGACCGGCCGAGCTGTACCTGTTGCTCGCGAGGGGCTCGGATCGGGTTCGACAGGAAGCAAGCAGGGCGCAGGTGGCGATCCTGCCCCAGTCGCCGAACAAGGACAAGGCAGCGGAAGGAGAGAAGCTCGGCTTCTGGATCAGGGGTAAAGATCAGGGTATCGCACGCATGAACGAGTGGGTGCAAGACTTCAAACGCTCGATCAGGAGTCGCGAAGAGCAGGTCGTGCTCTCTGCAGAGTCGCGAGACGACGAAGGAGGCGCCGGCGAAGCGTTGCTGCCTGCCGAACTGATGCGTCTCATCTCGCAGCTTTCGCGGTGCTTTATGGAAGCGTCGACGGTTCGGAATGGAAAAGTCACACTCTCGTTGGCGTACTTGGACGAAAGAGATGCGCAAAAAGCCGTCCTCCTGCTGCGTCAGTACCATGCAGAGAGCGGGAAAGCGATGCACCGCCTCGGCGCAGCTGCGTATCGCGGCGATCCCGACGCGAATCGCAAGTACGCTATGCTACCCTTCGTGCCCAACGAACCTACACCCTGGATCAAGCAGGCCGACGATCTGCTGTACGGATCCCATTCGGACATCTCTTTCCGCGTGGCTCACGTGCCGGATCTGAATGCGTTTTCGATGTTGTCCACCGCCAAGTTGACGGGTATGAAGGTGGGAGGTTGGGGGAGCAGTGGGGAGGTGGTGATGGAGGAGCCGTTTAGGGCGTTGGTTGACGCGGCAACCGCTTCAGCAGCAGAGCAGGTGGAAGCGGTGGAATGCAGTGCCGAACTCGGTCACGTGCTGTTCAACGCTGGAGGTTTGACGCTGGCCGATGAAGGTTTGAGTGAGGAAGAGATTCTTTCCCGGTTGCAGGATCCGCTCGCTGCTCCTTTGTCGGGTACATGGCCGATCGAAACAGCTGTCGATTGGGTTAAACAATTCCGCAGCCGCTTTGGGCGCGAAGCTTCCCGCTTTGTGCCTGCTACGCTTTTTCGCTCGTCGAAAAACATCTCGCTAGACATCTGGCTGGAGAGACAAAGATACATTCTCTCCGGCGAGGCCACAGAGCAAATGGTGCTCATCTACCAGCCATCCGAAACCGGGTACATGGGTCAGGGAAGCAAGCTGGAAATCACCCTGACGAAGCAGCAGAGCGAAGCAAATGTGGCAGAAGGCGCAAAAGGAGGATGGAAGGTGGAGCAGGCCAGGTGGGTCTCGGAAGCGCAGAGCGACGTGATGGTGCCGGAGAAGGGCGCGGATCTGAGGTTGAGTGCGAAGGCGGTGGTGCAGCTGGAGGGCGAGAAGCTGGCTGCGGTGGAGGATGGGTTGGGGATGTACCTCAGCCCGAAGCAGTCTGTCAAGCAGGTTGAGGCTGTAGAGGAAGCTGAAGAGGAGGCGGAAGAAGCAGAAGTCGACGCTGGCGACGTTCTTGGTGACGAGACGGAGGTTGTAGAGGCTGCGCCAACTGGGGAAGTGCGAGCGGTCAGCTTGGCGATACATGCGGGTTCTCTGCCACCGTCTGTGCTCGATATCGAGTCGGTGGGCAAGTTGGCGTTGGAACGCGTCACGAGGTTGACGGTGCAAACGTATGTTCAGCGGTCTACGTTGGTTGCCGGGATGGCTTCTCAGCCAGCCGCTGCTGTCAAAGTTCAAAGTGCGACCGACGGCACGGCCGCCGAAGCAACCACTGAAGGAGCCGATGTCGCCGAGCAGCCCTCGACCTCTTCAGAACCAGACGCGATTCCGGCGACGCCCATCACAACCGCCGAGGTCGAAACAGCCACCTCGTCCCCACCGCAGGCTTCAGAGTCAGAGCCATCCAACGCGACCCTCTCACCCACGCTCGTCCGCGAAACCTCCCAAGACGTCGTCACCAAAACCACCTCGGAATCGCTTCGCATCACCTGGCGTCTCCCTTCCTCTTCGTCCGTCCCTCAATGGACATGCGTCGTCGAACCCATCTCGGCGCTGCTCGACCGCCACGATCTGTCCATTCGCTAGTTTTCACTCTCTCAGACATTCGATGCAATTGCCAACACAAAAGCAAAACACTCTGCTCGCTTTCTTTCCGTTTCGCATCTTTCCTCTGATGTGTCTACTGTGGCTTGGCGCTCCCCTGCTGCTGCGTCTGCCTCTCCAAGTCCTCCAGATGCTCGTTCGCTCCGGCCCCATGTCCCACGCCCACCGTCGACTGAGCCTGCCACAGATCCCAATACAACCCTTTCCTCTGCATCAGCTCATCGTGACTTCCCTTCTCGCGCACGTCGCCGCCCTGCAGCACGATGATGAAATCGCTGTCCGAGATGGTCCTCAATCGGTGTGCTACGAATATGGCGGTCTTCTTGTCGTCGAGCAGCGTGGCGTGGATGTTTCGCATCAGCTCTGTCTCGGTGTACGAGTCGAGGGCGGAAGTTGCTTCGTCGAAGAACAGTATCGATGGGTTCTTGAGCAGCAGACGGGCGACGGCGAGACGCTGCTTCTCACCGCCAGAGATCATGAGTCCGCGCTCGCCGACTTTGGTAGCGTACCCCTCGGGGAGGTTGCGCACGATCGCGTCGACTTTGGCTGCCTTAGCCGCGCGTTCCACGTCCTCGTCCGAAGCGTCGAGGCGACCGTACCGGATGTTGTGGCGGATATCGTCGTTGAACAGCGGCGTGTCCTGAGGCACCACTCCAATGTGACGTCGTAACGATTCGAGCGAAACCTTGGTGATGTCCTGCCCATCGATGTAGATCTTGCCCGACTGCGGCTCGTAAAACCTAAACAGCAGTCGGAAAATCGTACTCTTGCCGCACCCCGACGGACCCACAAACGCCGTCTTGTATCCCGCGGGGACCGTAAACGAAATATCCCTGAAAATCGGTCGATCAGGATGATATCCAAACGTCACGTTTTCAAACCTGATCTCTCCGCCCTTAACCACCAACTCCGGAGCGTCCTTATCCTCCTTGACCGCCACATTGACGTTTTCGAGGTTGAACATGGTCTCCATATCCACCAAGCTCTGCCTCAACTCGCGATACACCGTGCCCAGAAAGTTCAACGGCAGACTCAACTGAAACACGAGCTGGTTCACCATCACCAGATCGCCCACCGTCATCGTACCGCTGGTCACGCCCTGCGCCGCCAACAGCATCATCACGGTCAGACTCGTACTAAAGATCGCATTCTGCCCCGAGTTCAGCGCAGCCAGGCTCGTCGCGACCTTGATCGAGCTCTTCTCGTAATCCGCCAGCGCCGCGTCGTACTTGGCCACCTCGTGCGCTTCGTTGTTAAAGTACTTGACCGCCTCGTAGTTGAGCAGGCTGTCGACGGAGGTGGTGGCGGCGCGGTTGTCGGCTGCGTTGGCCTCCTTTCGGAAGCGCGTGCGCCAGCTGGTGGTGCGGATGGTGAACCACGCGTACGCCGCCATGGTGACCGCCGTAACAGCGGCGAAGCTCGGACCGCACTTGTACGAGAGGATGCCGCAGACCATCGAGATCTCGAGCGCCGTCGGTACGATGTGGAAGACGATGCTCGTGAGCAGGAACGAGATGCCTTTGGTGCCTCGGTCGATGGCGCGTGTCAGACCTCCGGTCTGCCGCGTCAGATGCCAGCCGAGATCCAGCGCGAGCAGATGTGTAAACACCGATTTGGCCACCCGGCGGATCGAGCGTTGCGCAACGTTGGCAAACACCGCATTGCGCAGCTCCGAAAACGCCGCTGCACCCACGCGCGCCAGACCGTAGCCGAGGATGGCGCTGCCAGCGACGACCCAGACGGTGTTCGGGTTGGTCATGTCGAGCGGTGCGTTGACGACGTCGTTCAACCGGTCGACGATGGTTTTGAAGAAGAAGGGGACTTGGACGTTGAGCAGTTTACCACCGATCAGGAGGGCGAGGGCCAGAACAACGCGCTGCTTGGTCCCGAAATCGCCTTTGGGCCAGACGTACTGGATAAGCTTCTTGATGATCGCCCAATCGACGAGGCGTTGCTCCTTGACTGTCTTTTCGCGGGCGTTGAGGTTGAGCGGGTCGTCGCCGTCGGGTTGCTTTTTGGCGTCCTTGGCTGCCGGTGTTTTGGATGGAGATTTGCCTTCAGCAGCTGCGACGATCTTGTCGGATGCACTGCGTGGGGTTGCTTGGAGTTTCGCCGTGTCGTTGTTGTCCGCGCCTGCGGCCATGTGTTGGTAGAACCTCTGTCTCGAGCCGTACCTTGGAGGGGGAGTGATGGCTGCATCGCATCGATCGGAGAGAAGAAGCGCCTTCTTCTGGTGTGCAAGAGCACCTATCGACAAGCTCGTCAATCCACGAGGCTGCGAACGACAAGCAAGGCTAATCGGAGAAACAAGACCAACCGAAGGACGACGAGCGTCGATCGACTGCCAGGGGAGCCGCCGGATGGCGACCCTCATTTTGCGATTCTGGCAGTCGGAGGATCGATCAAAGTGGGAGATTCCGAAGCTTTCTTTGGTCTCGCGATCAGACACCGTTCTTGTGATCGAGGAGAGTGGATGAAGCACAAAAGAGATGGGTAAAAGATGGACAGCGTTTCACAAAAAGCGTTTCAGAAGGAAAGGAAGGCTGCGCAGACCGACGGTTGCGGCGATTCAATTATTTTTGTGCGTGATTGCTGCTGAGCATGTCATCAGCGCAGCCTTGCGTTTTTGACTCGCGAGATGTGGAGAAAAATAACGCGTTGGAGCGTGCGTCGGCTGACGACCTTGCCGGTCATCGCGAATTTCCACGAAATGTCTTGGTCTCACGATGTAACAACGCGAAAAAATTCGCGCGCCAACAATCCGCGGATGATCCGACCTTCAGTTACCGCTGTGACGAGGCTTCGGTACGCTCTCCGAGTGCCACACGGCTAGAAAAACTGTCCGAGACTCTCAAACTCCGCTCTCGGAAACTGCGTTGTTTGACCGCATGGTTCTTTGCTCGCCCGTTGGTGTACCTAGTTTTCTCTCATTCGCTTTGCCCGTGCTTCAGGAGTCTACTTGTTACACGTCGCTGCAAGTGATCAATGGATTCCACTTTTCGGAGGAACACACACGCTGAAGGAGTATCTTTTCAGCCAAGAACCGCTCGAGCTTGGCAGCAGCCTGGTAGTTTGCAAAGGAATGCAAAATCGCGGTGTGTGTGCATGTGTGTTTTCGATCCAGCGTGGCGGCCAAGAGGCTCGGCGAATTTTTCATGCGTCTCCTTACAAGCCCGCGTCCGACTCGATTGACCATGCTTGCTCGGGTCGTTATCGCTTTGTGTTTTGGCCACTAGCCTCTTATCGCACTCCCGACGCTAGCGAAACACACATGCTCGGGAAAAAGAAGATTTTGTCTTATGATCGACTAGGCTTAGCCGAACAGAGGGTCTGCTGTTGTGGTTTCAGTTGTCAAAGGAGTTCCGATGGAATAACGGGGCTTGGCACACCCGAACAACGCGCCTGTCAGGGCAGAAAAGTTCCAAAGCGAGCGGCTTGGCAGCAGTCTAAGCCGACACAAAAAAGGTGTGTCCGGATGTTCCGCTGCAGTTGACGTGCATGCGTGATTTGCGCTTGCCAAGATAGGATTGGCTTGGCTTTTGCAGAGACGCAGCGATGGGCAGCACATGCTTTGCAATCGGGTTGGATCCGGCGGTTGTGTTTGTTCTGATTGACCATCAACAACATGGATGCCGACTTGCGAACGTTGTTGTCTGACCACATCGATCACGAGCTACGGCCTAGCCATCGCAAGTAGCTGAATCGACTCAGGGCTACCTCGAAAAGGCTCAACCAGTCTCGAAAGTTACTCGGGTCATCCGCAGCTCTGTTTGCTTATCACCGAACAACATTTGGCTTTGCTGACTGCATCGATCATCGGCGGCTCTTCCGATCGCTTCAACGACCTCGACTGATCAGCGACAAGCCACCCTTCGACCTTGGCTATTCATCACATCGACTTATATATGACCATCGGCCCAGCTGTTCAGATCCGCCGCTGTCTCTCGGCGACTCATCTTATACCCTCTCGCAAATCATCACCATGCGGTGGAAAACGACATCTCTCTTCCTGCTGGCGACAGCCGTCATCCTCTCCTCCACAGCTTCAGCATGGGACTGGCTGCCAGCGACCGACAACAACCGCACCCTCGTCACCGACTTCCTCGTCAAGGCAACTCCACCTTCGGCCTCTTCAGGTCGCAAACTCACCAACCCTCAACTCGAAAGTCTCAACAACACCGATTTCCAACTCTACCACTACATCTCCACCGGCTACAACGCCACCAAAGTGCAGCGGGCGGTCATCATGCTTCACGGTCTCGGTCGTGATGCGTGGGCCTACTTCGATCTGACACGAGAATCGCTCGTCAATGCAACCTCGCGCAGAGAGCGCGGCAGCCACAGACAGCGATTGCGGTTCGACGAAGTGGTCATCATGGCTCCTGTCTTTATGAATCTCGAAGATCCCGGTTGTTTTCCGGTCGATGAGGACGAGAAGCCGACTTCGAATGCGTTGGTCTGGAACACGACGGGGTGGGCACAGGGAGCGGATTCCGTCTACCCAGAGATGATCTACGATGCCGAGGGCCAACCTTTTCAGCCTCCCGGTGTCTCGTCGTACGAAGCGCTCGATGCAGCCGTTGCGTGGTTTTCCAACAAGAGCATCTTTCCGAACCTGAATACCATCATCGTAGCAGGCCATAGCTTGGGCGCGCAGATGGTGCAGAGGTACGCGCTGATCGGCGCGGTGCCCTCGGCGACGGTGCCCGTGCATTTTGTGGTGGCCAACCCGGGGTCGTATGCCTATCTCTCAGATTGGAGGCCTAGATCGTACGATGACTGCGCGGACACGTTCAACAATTGGAAATTCGGGCTGGATGGGTATGATCAGTCCTACCTGTCGGATTTCATTGCGGACAGTCTGGATACGAGCAACGACGTTGAAAGTGTGGTGCAGAGGTATCGAAGGAGGATTGTTTCCTATCTTTTCGGGCTGGCGGATCACGGCAAGGGCGATACGAGCTGCGAAGCGCTAGCGCAGGGGACGACGCATCTGGGGAGGGGGAGGAACTTTGTCAAGCATCTGAGCGGGTTGGAGGGTGGATTTCCGGCGGCTCATTCGGTCAACTATGTGCCGAACGTAGCGCATGACGGGTTGGGCATGTTTCAGAGCAAAGCTGGATTGGAGAGGTTGTTTTTCATCAATTTGAATGGGACGGAGCAGCCGACGGCGGTGGGCGATGATGATAGTAGTGCGATTCAGTGGGCTCAGCATCAGGCGAGTGGAGCGAGGGGGGATGGGGCGAGGTGGTTGGCTGCGGTGGTGGTGGGTGTAGCGGTGGTGGTTGGTGGGATGGTGTGACCTTTTCATGGACTCTTGTATTTGTACCTTTTGATATCGGTGGACATTACTGTATCTCTTTGGCGATGTGTGGTTGAGCGAGAGTGGGAGAGCTGTCCAGCAAGGCAGGGATGAAGTCAGGTGGGGTTCATATGAAAAAGTCTGTGCGGCGGAAGATGCGGGAGAGAGAGAGAGAGAAGCCTCCACCTTTGCGTGGCGCTGCCGGTGAATCAGCCGAGACCCTGCATCGGTTCGACGTTCGATGTGCGAGGCTGGATTGTTTGCTTGTGGGGTCGTCGTCCTGCCGCTCTGACTACCATCTACCGTCTGCCATTGTACCGGAAATTTTGTGCTTCGTCTTCGAATCGACTCCAACATACATGCTTCATCTACCTCGCAGGATGATCTTAGCCGACAGCTCGTAGCGCCTGCTGCCTCGCCGCTTCTAGAAAGGATGGAACCACACCCCCTTCGGAAACTCGACCCCGCCCTCCCGCTCTCTCCTATCCACCATGTCGAACAACACCTTCGTCGCACCCAAAGCTCCCACCTCCGTCCGCTATCAGGACCACATCGGCTCGCTCTCCCGCTCCGACAAGACCCCGCAGCGCATCCTCTCCCAATCTACACGCATCCACATCCTTCGTGACAAGCTCGAACCGGATCGCGTCGAACAGCTCGAGCGCCTCGCCCAGTCGTTGGGTGCCCAGGTGACGACGCTTCCAGAACCCGCTAACGTCGTGGTGACGATTCTGAAAGCGCCGAAGCGGATACTCAAGTGGTTCGAGGATGGAGAGGTCAACGTCGTTCCGAGAAGGAGGGACGTGGTGGGGGAGAAGATGGAAGGGGTGGAGAAGGAGTTGGGCCAAGGCGTGGGGAGGGACTGGAGACGGTTTGTGGTGACTGAAGAGTGGTTGGAGGCGGTGCGGAGGGAGGGGACGTTGGTCGATCCTGATCTGTTCGCTGCTGTAAGACTCAAGGAGGAGGTGCAAGACCATCCAGTCGAGCAGGTGGACAGAAAGCGCAAAAGGAGCCCTAGCGATTCACCGCTTCTACCGACTAGTCATACCTCACGCCCGCCCAAGGTTCCTCGCAAGACGTCCTCGCCCACAATCGCATCTCCAAGCCCAGCTGCAACAGCCTCATCCTACTACGAGCCCATCTACCCACCCCCCAACTGTCCACCGTGGCAAAACACGCGCTACGCCTGCCGCCGCCCCTCCCCGCTCCTCTCCCGCAACCAGCCGCTCATCGCCGAACTCGAACTCATCCGCAACGAACGACGCCTCACCGGCGACACCTACTCCGAGATGGCCTACATGCGCGCCATCTCCGCCCTCAAAGCCTTCCCCTTCCCCATCCCCGATCCTGTCCTCGATCCACCTTCGATCTTCGACGCCGCGTTGCTAGAGCTGCGACTGAGCGAAGTCGAAAAGCTCAAAGGAGTCGGCAAGAAGGTCTTCAGCCTCATCAAGCAGTTCTATTCGACCAAGGCGAGCAGCGGCGGGGAGAGGATCGTGGAAGCAAAAGTGATCAAGAGGGATCGGGCGGTGTACGTCATGAACGCGTTCACCGAGTTGTACGGGATAGGACCGATCGGGGCCCGAGAAGCGTACAATGCGGGCGCGAGGAGCTTCAAAGATGTGCTGGAGAGGGGGAAGAGTCTGGCTACCCATCTGTCGGCGAAAGAGTCGGTAAGGATACTGGGTGATCTGAGGGAGCCGATTGGGAGGAAGGAGTGTGAAGAGATAACGAGGCAGATCATGGGGCTGGTCCGAGCGGTTCTGCCCAAGGGCGTGGAGGTCAAGTACGAAATTTGCGGAGGGTATAGGAGGGGCAAAGAAAGGACGTTTGATCTGGACGTCATCATAGGGCACACCGAACCGCCCAGTCGAGGCTTGCACATGAGGTTGCTGGAAGAGATGAAGAGGAAAGGACTGGTGAGCCACATCGTCAACGTGAGCACTCCAGCGCCGTCCTTTGGCGAATCCGGCGAGGAGGCGGCGGTGCATATTGATATCGCGAACATTGTCGTGCTCCCGACTGGCATGGAGAGGGCGATACACAGGAGGGTAGATCTGGTGTTTTGCCCGATGCGAGTGTACGGTGCAACGGTACTCGGCTGGACGGGAAGCCTGACGTTTGAAAGAGATCTCAGGCTGTGGGCGAAAAGTAAGGGGTTCAATTTTAGTTTTGATGGCTTGACCAATCTGGCCGAGGAGTGCCTGGTCGAGACGAGGGAGGAGAGGGATGTGTTTGAGGTCCTGGGGCTCGAATGGGTGCCTCCTGAGTGGCGGAATTGCGATGCGTAGCGTGGCGATCTGGGGGGAAGAGAGAAAGGAATTTGGAATGGTAATGCTTGCAATACTGAAGTCTCAAAAGGATTCACAATACAGTGCTTCGAGGGTGATCTGAACGAAAGAATGTATGCGAACTGCAACAAGATGTCTACGAGACAAGAATGAACACTGTATGGCCACAAAGAGCAATCGAATCGTCAGCAACTCTTCCACTCCTTCAACTCGTTCGTCTGACACTTACGTAGGAAAAACACAATCAGCACACCAAAAATCTTCAACATCAACCACCTATTACTACTGACACTCGCATAATACTTCAACAGCTCCCGCTGCGCCCCTCCAACATTGTCCACCACCTCCATCACGTTATCATCGATCCTCTGCACCGTCTCCCTCTGTTCCGCCACCATGTGCGCCAGCTGGCTGAAAATCTGACCCAACTCCGAGATGGTACTCTCGATCGACTCGATCGCCGTACTTCGTTGCTGCATGTAGTTGGCCTGGTTGTGCTCCATCAGTTGCATCTGCATGTATTGGTCCCCCTGGCCCGGGGCGCCGTTGGTCGACGAACCCATGTCGAGCGCTAGGAAATCCGATTCCGCCGGGTTGCTCGCTTTGGATTTCCCCTTGGGGTCGTAGCCGTCGGTCGAAGACGACTGTTGCATAGCGGGGTTGAGCGGCGACGGAGCTGTACGGTGGGCCATCGCCGAACTGGTCCGTGTCGGGTTGTAGAGGGGCGAATCTGTTCCATCGGCCGGCGGAGGTTTGTTGCGTGAACGAAGCACTGTTGCCAGCGTCAGTCTATCAGCTTTTCTTCCTTCTCCCTCTTCCACCTTGAGTTTTGAGAAACTTACCAGAATTCTCACCCGGTCCCATCCCAGGTGTGGAGTTGGAAAACATAAACTGTTCACTTCGGTCCTTGGACGCCTTCATGTTTTGCGTTCGCACCTCCAGGATGTCTTGGAACGACGTTGTCGCTCCCGCCAACTTGGACTGCAAAAGTGTCACCACATTGCCTCGATGCTCTTCGGCACGATCCGAAGCTTTACCGGACTTGTTGGCCTTGTTGAACGCTTGCAGGTCCGCAAGCTGCTTGTTGATCGCTGCGATGTCGTGTTTGATGATGTAGGTCAGTTCGGAGATTTCGACGGGACGATCGTCGAAGAGTGTCTTTCGTCGGGCCACTGCAGATTCAAACATGAGAGGAAGTGTGTCAGTAATCCCTGCATACAAATATCGGATCGTTGGTGGATCGTACATTGTGCAAGACGCTGCAACTTGGCAGTGGTCGAAGCGATATCTTTGCCGATCGCTTGCGCTCGACGAGCGAATTCTCCCTTGGGTGATGATCCTGGTCCATTGCTATTCAACAGCTTTTGCTTCGCTGGTTGTGCGGATCTGGATGCGATCGATTCGACAAGACCGTGGAATTCGGAGGTTCGATCTTTGACCGAGTGGCCGTAGTATGAGGTTGGTGTATACGACATGTTGTGCGTAGAGCTGTGTGTCGGCGAGCCAGTCTTAGGTGTTGCTACAGCGCCTGCAGTGATGAGATTGCTGGCGGAATCGTGGTCTCTGTGAGTGTGGTAGCCGTCGAGAGTAAGATGTCGAGTTGTCGAGGCCAAGGGAGCGATGCTAGATGGTGTTGGAAGCGTGAAAGCAACGTGCCAAACACTGCCCCGCGTCGGCCTTGGTTGCCCACGTCGACGCTCTGACGCTTCGCTGTTTCGTCTCCCGATTTCCGTCTCCTTTTTTTGCAGGTGGAGGCTTGACCCTCGAAAACATCCAACCAACACCTTCTTCTTCCCTCTCTCTCACCAACCACTTCTCCCGACGATGCATCCCGCACCACCCACAGCTTCAGGCTCCGACGATCCACGAGTCTACCTCGACCGACTCTCCGGAAACTGGAGGTACGAAGACGACGAGGGTGAAGAATGGGAATGGCAGCCGTTCCTACAACATTCTCGCGCCGTCGATTTGGGCGAGACTGAAGACGATGCTCCATCGTCCTCATCCTCCAAACCAATAGCCTCACATCCAGCAGGACACTGGGTCAAAGTCCTCGATGATGACATGATTCGCGCCCAACAAGCAGCCTACTCAGTGGAAGGTGTGGACGAAGCACAACCGGCACAAGCTGTCCTTAGGCGTGGGAAGAAACGTCCTGCCTCGCCTACATCCTCCACAGACCCGGCATCATCGTCGAAAGCAACCCTACCACCGTCGAAGAAACCCAAGCCAATCACATCACTCTACATCACAGGCCTACCGCTCGATGCTACAACCGAAGAGATCGCTCGCGTGTTCTCACGCTATGGCGTGCTGTTGGAAGACGATCAGGGCCAACCACGGGTCAAGATGTATTACGACGATAAGACGGGGATGTTCAAAGGTGAAGCGCTGGTGGTATATTTCAAGCCCGAGAGTGTCGAGTTGGCGATACGCATGTTGGACGAGACGAGTCTGCGCGCTGCTATCGGTCAATCGAGCGCCGGCGGGCCGGTGATGAGGGTTCAGCGCGCGCAGTTTCCCACCACCGCCTCCAGCGACTCCAACAAGCCCACAGTTCACAGCTCGAGCGAAACGAACGGCTCAAAAGACGCAAGCAACAGACGCAACCTGACCGACCAAGATCGCAAAAAAATCGCCCAGCGAGTCGCACGTCTCGAAACCAAACTCTCCGACTGGCGCGACGATTCCCCCCCACCCACCGCTTCCGACCCCTCCTCCTCCTCCACCACCGCATCCACCAACCGCACCGTAGTCCTCACCAAGATGTTCACGCTCCACGAACTCGACTCCGACCCAACCCTGCTGCTCGATCTCAAAGAGGACGTCCGCGAAGAGTGCACCTCCGCCATCGGCGGAGTGACCAACGTCGTCCTGTGGGACAAGGAGCCGGAAGGCATCATGACGGTCAAGTTTCAAACCGCACAGCAGGCCGAAGAGTGCGTGCGGATGATGAAGGGTAGGTTTTTCGCTCAGAGAAGGATAGATGCGTGGGTGATGAGTGGTAAGCCGAAGTTCCGGAAGAGTGTGACGGGTGACAGTGAGGATGAGGATGATGAAGTGGGAGAAGGAGAGGAGAAGAGGAGGAAGGATGCTTTCGGGAGCTGGTTAGAGGGCGACGCTTTGTCGCTTAGTGGGGAGCGATAGAAGCGGAATCGGGGTCGCAAAGTGACCGTTTTCGGCAGTTCGACGGCGAAGCATCTCAGAAGACAATTGCGCAGACAAAGCTGATGCGAGTGGTGGGTTTCGTAACACGGAGAGGCTGCTGTTGTAAACGTGGCGGACGATCGTTCGACGATATCTCTCAAGGTCCAACTCCATTCTTCTTCATGGCAGACCCGACAACGCCCTTTGCAGAGCCGCTTTCATAGAAAAGCAGACGGGCACATTTCCTCTCTTGCTGCTGTGTATCACCGCAAGCCCAAACAGGCGCTTCTTCTATTGATCGTTGAATGGTCAACGCCCCTTCAACAGCCCACAGCATGCAGGAGAAAGACCCACCAGGTCGTATAGTGAAGGTCCCACCGATCGATTGCGAATGTCGACATCCCACACCACGGCCCCTGGAGCTCTGGCGAAGATCCCACTTATGGGTTCATCTACAGGGGTGTTGAGGGTCACTCGTCAACAGCAGTTCGGGGTGACAGTCCCGTGGAGCGCTTGGGCAGTCATAGCGTGTGTGTCAGGAGGGGAGAAAAGACATATAAGTGGGCCCCGAGGAGAGAATAGAGCAGGACTCGTTACTCAAAACACCTCCTCTGCGACTTTCTTCACCATGGTCGCCACTCGTCAGCTCCTCATTACGATTCTGGCCCTCTTCACGCTGCTTCTGGCAGCTCTCACGCCCGCCAAAGCAGCCTTTACCGATGAAGGATACCGCAGTGAAGCCCGGAACAAATATCGACAGCTCCAGACCACCGTTGCGGCTCTGGAGATGGGAGGTAGCAGCAACGTAGGAGACTTGAGCAAGCACCCTGCTGTGCTCGACTCGTTCCACAATGCTAAAACGTACGGTGTTCTGGCGACCGGCTCGAACCCTCTCACCGGCAGGACGTACTTCAGCACGGTCGTGAGCGGACCGCAAGCACACGACCTCTACACCCGAGTCGTCAACAAGGGTACACCTGGCTTGGAGGCTTCGCCCTCTTTCAAAGTTCCTTCACCTAGAGACGCGGCGGTAGTGGAAGGAGGTTCGAAGACGTTTGGACGACAGAGCTCGATCTCACCCCACCTGAGGGCCGGTTTGCAGGAAAGGCCGCGAGACTCGACCGTGTACGAAGCTGTCGTCTCTTGGAGCCATAAAGGCAAAAACATCAAACCGATCGGTGTCGACTTTTTCAGAAGCTCCGGATCGGCAAGCTACAACAAAGAAAACCTGCCTCGTAAGGTGGTTCAGGCACTCGGCGATACTCCCGTCTTTGACGTTGTAAGGCACGTTTGAAAAGCAATGCGCTCGTCCATGGCGCCGGTTGCCTTCTTCCCCCGCCTTTCAAATCCCCTCCATGCAGGTCAAGAGTCTGTAACACATCCCAAAAACACACCTCGTCGTTCCCAATAGAAACATTAGATTGACTCGAAACAGAGAGAGCGAGAGAGAACAACAAAATGCGCCTGATTTTTTCGTGTGTACATATTCGATGTGGAAAAGACTCTATCCTTCTCTTGTGTGTGTATAAATTGTCCATGTCTTCAACGGCTATGCATAACCTCATCAGCATCCAACGACTCCAACGCAGCCACATCCTCATCGTGCATCGCATCATCGTCATTCACGCCCATCCTGCTCATCCCCAAACTCGCCCCCGCCAACCCGAACCCACCCGACCCTCTCCGCCCGCCAAAGCTGCCCGCTACACTCCCTTCGTACGTGCCGCTGTAACTGAAACCCCTAAACTTGTCCTGAATACTCCTGGTCAGCAGATGATCATCCTCCTCCTCCCCACCTCGACCCTTACCGATCGCCATACCTTTCCCGTTCGCATCCTGCTCCGACAAGATATCCCCATTCTGCAGCGCCTTGGCCGCATCCGTAGACGACCCTTCGAAACCGGGGATCACCGCGACATCCTTTAGATCCGTCTCGGTGAACTCGGGATCAAAGTTGGCCACGCTCTCATCCGACTCGACCAGCGGCTTGAACGGCGGAGTGAGCTGCTTCTTGGCCAGCGCATCGAAATCGATATCCTTGAAGAAAGCGTGCTCCTTGAGATCCTGCGCATCGCGCGCCGCACCCAGCCGGTGCCGCGGATTCCGGTTCAAAAGACCCTTGACGAACTGCTTACCATCGTCACCGATCGCTCCACGAGGGAACTTGATCTTACCGAAACAAATATTGCGGTACATCTGCTGCGTATCTTCCGCGTAGAACGGCGACCATCCACAGCACATCTCGAACAGCAAGACACCCAACGACCAGAAATCGACCAGCTTCGAGTAACCCGATTCATCGAGCAGCACCTCCGGCGCCAAATACTCGGTGGTACCGCAAAACGTGTTGGTGAGCTGTCCAGCGCCCAAGTCGGGCTTGCTGAGACCGAAGTCGCACAGTGCAACGTGTCCTGTAGCGTCGAGCAAGATATTTTCGGGCTTGAGATCGCGATAAACAATGTTGTACTTGTGCAGATGCTCGAGCGCCAGCACGAGCTCGGCGATGTAGAACCGCGCACGCTCCTCCGTGAAACGACCCTCGCGTTGCAAGTGCCAGAAGAGCTCGCCTCCAGACTTGTAGTCTGTAACAAAGTAGAGCTCGGTGGCGCTCTGGAAGGAAAACTTGAGACCGACGAGGAAGGGGCAGTCGAGCGATTTCTCTAGAATCTTTCGTTCGCCCATGGTGTGCGTCACTTCCTTCTTGAGGGCGATCTCTCGCTTGGAGAGCACCTTCATGGCGTAGATACGCTTGGTGTCCTTCTTGCGGACCTGGAAGACCCGACCGAACGTACCGCGTCCGATGAGCTTGAGGTACTCAAAGTCGTGCGGGGTGAGCTTCTTCTGCGGCATGCGCTCGTACGAGATCTGCACACGGATCTCGCCACGGTGGTTCTCCATGCCTTCCTCGTCATCGCGCGACGACAGAGGGTACCACTGGTCGCTCATCATCTTGTGGACCAGACGCGGCTTGATCTCGCGCATGCCGAGGAAGCCTTCATCTTCGGAATGACGGTCGTAGACGCTGATGTAGATAGGTTGCGAATCCTGGGTGACATCGAACGTGACCTCGTGCTTCCACACGGGGTTGTGGTTTTGGCCTGTCCGTGAGAGGGCGTCGGCGGGGGTGACGGTCTTTGCCCGGCTTCGACCTGCTTCGCTGGCTTCGGATCGAGGCTGTGCAAAACCCTTGGCCTCTTCGCCGGACTCGTCAATAGGTTCACGCCCGATGAACTCGTTCTTGTCGAACTGCACCACGGCGTAAGGTCTTGCAGCGGGCGAACTTACTGCAAGGTTGCGTCCTGCAACAATCTTGACAGTGAGGTGGCCGCGAGGAGCATTTGTATTGCGCGTTTTATTGACGCCAGAGCCGGTGCTGATGTTGGCCATGGTGCCGTTGGAAGACGAAGCAGATGCAGCGGCATCTGCGCCAGAGGCGAGTGTGATTCCGTTGTTTCCGTTGTTAGCTGCCTGCGCAGGAGCTGCGCTGTTGGGATCGTTCCTTTGCTTCGCGGGCGGCAGCTTCATGGTAAAGTCTGGATCGCTGAGCGAGATGGAGGTGGTAGGGATGGCAGATTGCGATGTGATGCCACCGGGTGTGCGCAAGCCGGGAGTGACATCGCCGGGAAGGTGGTTGCTGATGATGGAGGAGTTGAGCGAAGACCGCGAGGACTGCTTGGTCATGGCTGGAGGTTGCATGTTGTCGAAGGGGTTGCGTTCGGCGCCATTGGAGTGAGAGCTTGAAGCCTTTGGAGTCGTCTGCATGACGGGAGGGTCAAGTTGCGAGAAAGAGAATGGGCTTGGTCAGCAAAAGAAGCTCGGGAAGTTGTCTGATTGCAACGGTTTGTTCCCATGCAGGCTCGGGCCTAAAAAGACAATGCACAGTGCCTTGCTCTCGGCATGGGCCCCGGCTCAAGAAGAGTGCGAGGTACGCGCTTTGGGGTGCTGCTCGGGGGACAGTGCCTGACAACGCCGTTACCGAATTTTATTGCGCGGTTGCACTCCAAGTGCGAATGTCGAGCTTCGGTCTGCTTCGTCGCAAGAGCCTTGATTCAGACTTACCTGGTCTGCAGGCCCCGAGGGCCACAAGCCTCGAAGCATGTTGGAAGCCATGGCTTGGTATGTGGTGCTGACTGAAGCAGCTGGGAGGGTGCGGATGAGTCGGCGCCGTCAATCAGCGAGATTCAGTGGACCGTCAATCGAGTATGGAGCTTCGAGAGAGTCTATCTATCTAGTGTGCGCCGAATAAATCGAGCACGAACGGAGTGTGTTGGAAATAGACGAAATTGCAGTGTCGACAAGTTTCTTATTCCGAGCTAAGAGCCGAGATTTGAGATCTGGTGATTGATACTGGAGCCGTTTTGAAGAGCCTGCAAGCGGTGAGGATGTCGAAAAGCGGGCAAGCTGTAGATTCTTGCTAGGTGTGCGATGGAGCGAGCAGGTCGCCAGGGCTATTCGAGTTAGCGTGTTGAGATGAGATGAGATGAGATGCGAAAAGAGATCTGTGAGGAGAAAACAATGAGTCGATTGCGTCGATGCTCGTCGAAGAAAGGTTAAACAAGCCTGGCGTCGAAGTGGGGGTTGCGCGTGGTGCGAGCGCGTGGTGTTACGTGGGCTTCGACTGATGTGATGACGATGCTAATGGATGAAGATGTGCTGCCTGTTTGGAGTGTTTCTGGCGTTTGAAGTGGTTACGACGACGTTGCTGGTGATGGTGGTGGTCATGAGACAATTGAGCTGCGTCGAGGAAGCAAACAAGAGAGAGAGGGAGAGGGATGTGCGCTGCAAGCTGAGTTTGTCCGGCAAAAGGCTCAAAGCGCGATTTAATTTCAAAGCAAGAAAAAAAACGCGGTTGCAGCGCGCAGTGTTGCGAAAAAGAGAGTCAGCTCTGCAGTCATTTCTCAGTCAGATTCAGTCAGCGGGCCAGCGAGGCATGCTTGGAAAAATTGCGCCCGCCAAAGACGCGCCGGAAGCGATTCTTTAACGCTCTGCTTCGATGGGGCCGCGGTCCATCTTACGAATCGAGAGGCAGCTGATCTACACTATCTTTGCTGTTCGGGAGGACATAGACCGGGACCAAAGATGGAATTCGAACCGCAGCCTCTCCCGTGAATAGACTCATCTGCGCAACTGGCATGTGCGAGTAGTTAGTCACCGCTGCAATCAACCCGCTGCAGTGGAATGGCTGCCGTGACCAAACAAGACTTGCATTTGCAGGTTCAACCGAAGCAGCGACCCTCAGAGACTGGCAGCCGGTCAATTTTGTATTGATTGCACGGACCAGAAAAAGAAAAATGACGGGAAAAAAGAAGGCTCAGAAAAAGGCGTCTCTCTCTGATCGGAAGAGGACCGTTCAAAGTGTGAGTCGGCCGTAAATTTGCGGCTTTGTGGAGTGACGAGCGCAGAAAAGGCGTGGCGTGTGCGTTTGCGCGCTTGCGCACCGAATTCCTTGTCTTCGCTTCTCATCGTCCCTTCGTTCGTCATCACCATCTGTAGCTTTCCTTCCTGTGCATATATTTTCGACTCTTGCTCCAGGTCCCGACGCTCCTTTGACTTAACGCATCACTCTCTCGCTCTCGCAACCGCAACCGGACCAACAGTACACAGGGTCGGAACTCGGACTTTTCAGGAGGAAGAAGAAGAAAATAAAAGGTTCCACCTGACTCGAACAGACTTCATTTCATATCCAGCACGGCGCATCATCCTTCTTCACTGCCAGAAGAAACCCTCCAGCTCAACTTTGGCTCCCTCTGGCTTCCATCCAGCATCAATTTGATTCATCCATCCTCTGGCAGCACCAACCCATTCGTCATGGCCGCTCGTACCGTTCCAGGCGCAGGTGACAAGCCAGCTCGTCGTGTCGTGCCTGGCGCTCCTCCGCCCGCACCTTCCAAGTCTGGCAAGAAGGGTAAAGGTGGTGCCTCCAAGGATGCTTCGGCAGTCAAAGTGCCTGATGCCACCTCCGCAGCATTGATCGAAAAGGCACCCGAAAACCCCAAGCAGGTTGCCAACGGACTCAAGGTCACAAGTCAAGACCTTGCTGAGGAGGCAGAAGCTCAAGCTGCCGTAGCAGCTGTCAAGGCTGTCGAGGCTTCTTCCGAGCCTACTGTGGCTACAACGCCTGCACAAAAGGTCATTACCGACCGTATTGCCGAACTGTCAGCCAAGAGCAAGAACGCCACCATCACCGTGGCCATCGACGAGCTCAGAAGCTTGCTCAACAAGGTGCAGCAGGCGGAAGCCGACTCCTCTACCTCGGCGCCACGCACATCTGCAAAATCAGATAGCAAATCTCAGCTTGTCTTGCTGCTTCAATTCATCCACCTCTTCAACCTCTTCCACCCCAACCCTGCCGGTCCTTCCACATTCGCCCCGTCCCGCACCATGCCTCCTGCGCTCGAGATGTCCACAGGTCAAGAGGTGGCCGCACTCGCAAAGGTATACGATCAGCTTGCCAACGGGCCTCTGGAAGGCGGAGGAGGCGACGCTCTTGAAATCCTCGCCAACATCGAAAACGGTTCCAAGGAGGAGGTGCTTCCGGATGTCACCTTTGCAACACTTCGATCGATGATTTTCCAGCTCACTGCGCCACCAGCGGCTGCAGCAAGCGAAACCGAACCCAAGGCTTCTGGTCTCGACGGTCCACCCAAGGATTTTGTGCCGCTGGACAAGGTTTCGCCCAGCACAGCACCTGTCTCCTTCATTCAGGCCAGTGAGATCCTCGATGGATCCACCGCAGAGCCCGAGGGAGGTCAGCCTTCGACAGTGCCTGCTACAGCCTCCACCGAGACCAAGAAGGGAGAGCAGGGAGGAAGCGGTATCATTCTGGGTGACAAGAGCGCAAGTTCAGGCAAACCAGACGGAACCGCCGCATCGGCTGTTGCAGAACCCATCAACACGATTGTCAAAGGCAGCACGGAACCCAAGCTCAATTGGGCCGCAATGGCTGAGGAAGACGACGACGACCTCGGCGAAGCACCCGTATTCGAACCGCTGCCCTCCAGCACCACTTCTGCACTCGTCACTCCTGCGCCCGGCACACCTACCGCTGCAGAGCCCGAATCCACTACATCTGCCAAGCCAGCTCCATCAGCTCCCCCTGCTTCCGCTCCCACCGCAACCGAAGCACCTTCATCACCCAAGCCCAAGAAGGGCAAGCAGAGCAACGGATCCAAGGGCAACGCAGGCACCCGCACAGGAAACGGCAGCAGCAGCAGCACCAACGGCAAATCCGCCGCTCCACCAAAGACGCCCATCAAGGGTCCCAAGGTGGACGAAGACGGCTTTATCCTGCAGGAGAGCAAAAAGACAAAGTATCTGCAGCAGAAGCAGCAACAGCAGCGAGGTGGTGGTGGTGGCGGACGCGGCGGTAAAGGCGGCGCGAACGGTAGTCGTAGTAGACCTAATGCTGGAGGCGGTCGTAAGGGCGGCGATGTGAGGTCGACTAATGCTTCTGGGACTCAGTAGCACGCTACACACTTGAAATGTCAAACACCTTATCAAACATGTCATCTCCTTCCCAACTCTTCCATCGCACAAGCCAATCTGAGATTAAGCGATTGAGATTCCTCGCAGCAGGCTACCATTTCTTCGCCTCCATCCCATCCGGAGGCAACGTCTCTACCTTGCCCTTACCCACTTTGCTCCAGTCCGTAGAGAGTGTTGTACCACCGCTCTCCTGGTAGCTCTTCATCATTGCTCTTCTCGTGTCGTCGTCTGCATCCGCATAGAGCTTTTGGAAGAATGCGTTGATGTCTGCTTCGCCTCCCTCGGTCTTTTGTTCTGTTGGAGCGGACTCGTCGTCAGCGTCTGGGTTGAAGGTGTCCCATTTCGACCTGGTCGGCGCGGGCTTGGAGGCGGGTTGTTGTGAAGCGGTGTACGTCGGTGTAGCAGCGGCGATGACTGAGGAGGGGCCTGCTTGGAGGGTTGGCCATCGGGTACCTGGAGCAGCTTTGTGGAGGACTACGTCGATCTTGGTGGACAAAACTTTGAAGGATGAAGATGTGGTGTCGACGGTGGAGAATAGAGGATCGATGAGGAGTACGTATTCGGACCCGGTGGCGGTGGAATGGGCTTTGACACGAAGCGATCGCTCCGCGATGTCCACCTGCAGAGTCTCGGCAGAGGCGGATTTGACAAAGATCGAGACGGTGACGGCTGTGTCGGTTTGGTAGAAGTCGAAGCGGGGTGTGGCCGCGGCGGAAGAAGAGGTGCTGGCGTCTGCCATGATGAAGGTGAAGGTTGGAGTAAAGGACAGTGTGAGTGATGATGGTGAGGAAGGAAGTTGCTAGAAGTCTTGGAAAAGTGGAGCTGAGGAGCTTAAATTTTCGTTGGAGCCGTGAGCGCACGGCTCAGCAGGAACGCGTTTCAGGGCGAAAGATCAACACTTTCCGCGATTTGACCCGCTCCGACCCGGCACTTGAAGAGGAACCTTCTTGAGGTTCTTCCACCACATCTACTCGGAACACATCGCGAGATTGCTTCCACAACCCGCGGAGCGTCGAGTCAAGCTGGCGATGAGCGTGGCACAAGCGCCTCGCGCGCCGAGTGTTGCAAGTCAATCAATACGAGCAACCCTCGACACCGATGCCGCTCCACCGCGTCCTTCCGATGGCCACTCGGTAGCCCAGGTCGCATCCGACACCTCCTCTCACACCACCTTCGGCATCCAACGACACGAATGGGAACTGCTCATCCTCAGTACAGCCCTCAAACTCCTCCTGTTCCCCACCTACCACTCGACCGACTTTGAAGTGCACCGCAACTGGCTCGCCATCACCCGCACCCTCCCCATCCGCGACTGGTACTTCGAAGCCACTTCACAATGGACGCTCGACTACCCGCCCTTTTTCGCGTACTTCTCTTGGATCCTCGCCCAACCGGCTCCGCTGATCGATCCGCTGATCGTGAGCCTACACGAAGGTCTCGAGTACTCGGCGTGGTCGTGTAAAGCGTACTTGCGCAGTACGGTGGTCGTCACCGAGCTGGTGTTGGCAGCCGCGTTGCTGGCGCATGCAAGACTGGGCGCTCAGCGACGGATGAAGATCGGGTACGATGATGACGTATCGTCGGGCGTGTCGACTTCGCAGCTGCTGGCGGCGAGCTTGCTCATGCATCCGGGTCTGATCATCATCGACCACATCCACTTCCAGTACAACGGCTTTCTCTTCGGCGTTCTAGCCTGGTCGCTATGGGCCGCACGGGAAGACAAGCCGCTGCTGTGCGCTTTCCTCTTCAGCTCGCTGCTCAACCTCAAACACATCTACGTCTACGTCGCGCCGCCGTTTCTCATCTTTTTGCTTCGGTCGTACGTTTTCCCCGTCGGCAGCAAGGCAAGCGATCTCGGACGCAGCGTGGAACGACTCATCACGGTGGGCGTGGTGACGTTGATCCCGTTCTTCCTCAGTCTTGCTCCGCTGGCGATCGACGGACTGCGCCACGAAGTAGGATCGATCGGCGTGCTTTCGCAGATGGTGCAGAGGCTGTTCCCCTTCAGTCGCGGTTTGATTCATGCGTATTGGGCGCCGAACGTGTGGGCGCTATGGACGGTTGTCGATCGAATTTTGGTCAAGATGCTGCCGAGAGTGCCTGCGATTCGTAGCTTCCTCCCAGCAAGCTTTGTGGCTCGATACGACTCAGCTGCAGCTTCCGGTTTTGCGTCGGCCTCACGCGGATTGGTGGAAAACATCTCGTTCGGCGTGCTTCCGGAGATCCGACCCGCAACGTGTTTCATGCTCACGCTGACCTGCATGTCGATCTACATGGTGAAGCTATGGCAGACGCCGACCTATCGCTCATTCTTAACTTCGGTGAGCCTGTGCGGGTTTGCCTCTTTCTTGTTCGGCTGGCACGTGCATGAGAAGGCGATCATGCTGCCGTTGATTCCGTATACGTTCTTGGCGCCGGTGGACTATGCGCATTTTAGGACGTTTGTGCTGCTGAGCACGGCGGGGGTGGTGTCGCTGTTCCCGCTGCTGTTTACGCCGGAAGAGGGGCCGATAAAGGTAGGGTATTCGGTGGTGTGGGCGATGGTGGTGTTTGGGATGTTGAAGAGGAGGGTTTTCAGACCGGTGCAGAGCAATGTGGGGATCCTGGTGCATAGGTTGGAGACGGTGTATTTGTGGGGGTTTGTGGGGGTGCAGGTGTATGTGTCGGTGGTGCATCCGGTGGTGTTTGCGGGTGCGGGGAGGGGTGTGCTTGCTGTCAGGTCGGTTGGCGAGGTGGAGAACTTGACGGTAGCTAGTGCTGTGGGGGCGTCCAGTGCAACACCAGCGGCATCGGCAGTCGCATCGGATATCGTACACGATGTTGTGGACAGCGTTGTCGCGGTGCCGAAAACACCAATAGACGTCACCCCGATACCACTCAGCGACGACGTGTTCGCAACAGACACCTCGTTCACATCGGATCCCGCCGAATTCGACGCTCCCCAACCAGCAGCTACTCTCTCATCCGACCTGCTATCCCCTCCAACATCCACCGCAGAAGCTCAACAGACAACACCTTCGACAACACCGCATCAAGAAGCGGACGCAGCGACAGCTCGCTCGTCATCGATGGGATTCCTGCCGCTCATGATGGTCAGCGTCTACTGCAGTTTGGGCGTCATCTGGGCTTGGCTGCGTGCTTCGACATTGTATCTGTTGAGCGAGTCGTGATCGTTGACCATATTCGACCGTTCCGAATCCATCTCGTTCATTTATTCATTGGATTTTGGATGTGTGCATGACGACCTGTGACGATGCTTTCGTAACAACGCTTCGAGGTCCGCGGTGGTGTGAGCCGTTGAACCGTGAAAACGCAACAGCCACGTTCTCCTCTATCACGACTTTGCGCCCGGACCAACAAATTTCTCCAAAAAAAATAAAAAGAAAAAATCGGAAATATTTGTTCTCGGCAAGGATCCGGTGACAAGCGAAAGAGAGAGAGATGTGATGCGATGCGATGTGATGTGATTCTGTGATTGCCTCGATTTTCAGGAAGGAATTTTGGACAATCGCAATCACATCGCGAATCGCAATTTCAGGAAAGCTCAGTCGGCGCTTGTTGGGTGAGCTTCGGTCTCCACCAAAAAGAAAGGTTGATCATGCTGTGCGTCTCTTTCTCTTTGTGCGTGTGTGTGTGTATGTCTCCATCTGTCCCGTCCCTGTCTCAGAGTTAAGGCATTGTGCCGATCTAGTGGAGGATTAGGTTTGGGCAAAGCCTTGGCGTGGCTTTGTGTGACAATCACATCTCAATTTTTGAGTGCGCAGTGCGTGCTGACTGACTGAACGACTGACTGACGGCGGAGCTGTTCCGACTTGGACCCCGACTGAGAAAATGGCTCTGTGTGTGTGGCTTCGTTTGGCTTGGCTCGCTCGCTCGCTATCCTCCTTCCCCTCAATCTCCCACCTCTTTCTTCCTATCTTTCCTCACCTCTCTCTTTCTCCGACCTTCCTATCTGGCTAGCCACCAAACAATCATATCATCCATTCTCGTAGAGCTCACTGCCGCTTGCTTCGTTATCACGTTCGCATAGCCTCGCTCGCTCGCACGGATCGCATTCGGATCATCACACCAACCACGGCTTCTCCCTACCTCGCCAGACCGCTTCTTCTCTCACGAGTCCCTTCAACACTGTCGTACCCGCCTCAAGTCCAGCAAGGCTACTCTCCAACTGATCACCCTCAGCCTATCTCGACATCGTATCACCTATCTGCGGAATCGCTATCTGCGCAGTATCTCATTTCTTGGCCATTTCGTGTACATCTTGAATGTACCCCCTCGGATCGTCGGACGAGCGATTCGTTGTATTCTGTGGAGCTATTGCAATCCTTGCTGTCTGGCTTTTGGTTTACTTTGACGATCGCTGCGAGTGCATCTTCAAAAGGGAATAACGTCGCACACAATCAGCCTTTCAAGCGCACCCTTCTCTAGATGGCTGCGCCTGTCACTCCTTGAACACCTTTTCCACTGAAGCTCTAACTGCTCGGCATGACAGATCGTAGAGCCTCGTCCTTTGTACAGCATCGCTCTCCATCCTTCTCTCAAGCTCGTCCCACTTCTATAGGTGCAACATCGACATCCTCACGCCCTCTCGCTAGACGCAGCGCCAGTGGTGGTGTAAGACCTTCCATAGTGTCTTCCTTCACTGCTTCCGACAGTCCATCTGCATCCCCACGCTCGTTCGCAAACGCACTTTCCGGAGCCGCTTCCAACGCAACCGACTCTTCTCCTCCAACGCATTCCAAGGCCCACAGTGCCTTCACACAGCAACGATCCGCTACTCTTGGCCCCTCCACCGTCGCCGCCATGTCCAAAATAGATCAGCCCACTTGGCCTGACGCTTCCGCTTCAACTACCAGCACCGGAAGCCCTTCCAGCGTCTGGAACGGTCGACCACCATCCACCATGGACGGAGATGCTGTCCACACCGCCTCCACTTCCAACGTGAGCACGCCTGGCCGTCCAGGCGATCGCACCTCTCTTGACGCCAAGGATGCTGCTGCCAACGCTCCCATCTTTCACCCTACGCCTCTGCTCCCTCAAGATGGATCAGCATGGTCCATGGGTCGCCCTGGATCTCTCACCTGGGCCAACGATCTGGCGGGAAGACCAACACCTCCCGCCGAGGTCACTACTCAATCCGCGACATCAAGCCCGAGCGCAGTCAAGCGTGCCACTGCCAACGAGTCGTCATCAGCAGCCTCAGTCAATCCAGATTCGTCCGCATCGACTCTCAAGGATGCTGCAACGGTAGCAACAAAGAACGACACTCCATCTGCACCTGCAAATAGCGCCAAGAAGACAGCCGCGCCTGTGCCAAAACGTGCTCCGATCCGCTCTGCAACACTTGATCCAAGTCATCTCGACAAGAGACGGCTCAGCGCCAAAGATGATGACCAAGACGACGTGCTCGCCTCGGGGCAGACTGCCAATGCCCAAGACGAGCCGCTCATCGACGACATCGCTACGCTCACTATCACCACAGATGAGATCGCTGGCCCCAGTGCCGTCGCGCAGCAACCGGGATACAGCTCGCCGCCTGCTTTCATGGGCGCTGGCCACCACGGTCCCCGTCCCTCTGGCTCGTTCCCGCCACCTCCCTTCAGTCCCGGTGAAGCCTTCATGCACCCCTCCCCTTACCTTCCCGGAAGCGGCGCTCGCTCGCCCGATGGATACTCTCATGGATACCCCAACATGCTCCCTGGCATGGCTCCCATCGACATGTCGGGCTACGAATCGTACCGCACCACGCCTGATCCATATGCACCTACCATGCCTGGACGCGCCATCTTTGCATCACCCGGCTCCCAAGGATCAACGCCGCAAAGCCCGTCTTTCGGACCCACCCCACTCGGACCCCACTTCAACCCTTCCTTGCGCAATGGAGAGGCTCTGTTCTACCCAGGCGTCGTTCCAGGGTTTGGGCCGCCAGGCATGGCTTCCCCTATCAGACCTGGTATGCCACCAGGACCTGGTCAATACGGTTTCGGCCCTGGTCCCGGCATCGATGGCCGCTCATCCCAACTTGCTCAATCGCCCATGATGGCTCCGGGGATGGCGATGCCCGTAGGAATGATGATGCCCCCCACAAGCCCATCCATGAATGCCTCGCAGATCCCACCAGGCGGTCCTGACAGTCGCAGCTCACCGAGTTTGTCACAATCTTCGCCGTACGCTCCTGGCCCACATCGCAGAATGGGTTCTTCAGGCGCTCCTGAGCCTTTCGCTCCAGGCATGACCATGTCTCCGCGACCGCCATTCGGTATTACTAGCCAAGCCGGACCGTTTGTTCCCGGTCAAGCTGCGATGCACGGCATGATGGGCGGCGCACCTATGCACGGTTCCATGATGCCCTGGAACGGACGCTTCCACGACCATCGTCGTGTTCCAACGGGTCCAGGCGGAGTTATGCCTCCCGTCGGCGGGTACGGAATGGGCCCAGGTGGAGCCCCAATGGATCCGCACTTTGCACGCAACGGAGCAGGCTTTTACGGTGGCGGTGCTCCTTTCCACCCACCAGGTGGCCACGGCATGCCTGGCCCACACAACAGCAACAACGTAGGAGGAGCAGCAGGATCCAATCACTCGCGCAGTCCTTTGCTGGAAGAGTTCCGCAGTCGACATGCCAAGAATCGCAAATTCGAGCTGGCTGACATTTATGGGAGTGTAGTCGAGTTCAGCAGCGATCAGCACGGCAGTCGATTCATCCAAGAAAAGCTCGACACCGCAACAGACGAAGAGAAGAAGACGCTCTTCGAGGAAGTGTTGCCCCATGCTCGACAGCTCATGACCGACGTATTCGGCAACTACGTTATCCAGAAGACGCTCGAACACGGCAACGACGAGCAGCGGGATATTCTGTCACGCGAGATGGAAGGGCATGTCCTGTCGCTCTCTCTGGGCACGTATGGCTGTCGAGTGGTGCAAAAGGCGTTTGATCATATTTCAGCGTCTCAGCGGGAGAAGTTGGCCAAAGAGTTGGATGGGCACATCATGCAATGCGTTCGCGATCAAAACGCCAACCACGTCGTACAAAAAGTGATCGAACGAGTTGATGCGGACAAAGTCGAGTTCATCCCTCAAGCGTTTGTCGGGAAAGTGGTCGAACTAGCGAGTCACTGTTACTCGTGTCGAGTGCTGCAGCGGTGTTTCGAGTACGGTGAAGAGTCGCAGGTTCGAGGGTTGTTGGACGAGCTACAGCAACAAGTGGTGGAGCTGATGAAGCATCAGTACGGAAACTACGTCGTGCAGTGGGTTTTGCAGCGTGGGTCCCAGCAGGACAGAGAAGCGGTCATAGCCAAGATCAAGGGAAGAGTGCTGGAGTTGAGCAAGCACAAGTTTGCATCCAACGTTGTCGAAGAGGTGGTCAGGACGTGCAGTAGCCAGGACAGGGCAGAGCTGCTGGACGAGATCGTAGAAGCGAAGCCCGGCGAGGAAGCCGCGGCGGTGGTGATGATGAAGGATCAGTATGCGAATTATGTCCTTCAGAGGTTTTTGGAGGGTGCAGAGGGGGTAGGGGAAGAGGGGGGCAGGAAGAGATTGGTGGAGGTCGTGAGGGGCGCGTTGAGGGGTGGTACGGGGGCAGGAGGGGTACAAGGGGCGAAACATTTATTGGCGATCGAGAGGTTGGTGGGGAGCTTGCAGGAGTGATGTAGGATTGCCAGGAGTCGTAATAGAGGTTTTTGGTTTTGATTGCGTGGTTTGGCGTGAGTTGTGTTTTGTGAGAGTGACGTCTAAGCGCGTGAGGATGACGGTGTTGTCGCCTGTAGTGACAATTCGCCTGAGTTCAGCAGAGAGATCGGAAACCCATCGTGGTTTTGTCAACCTCTCAATCGCGCATCTCTCAATCGCGCATCGAGAGTCGAGTCAAAGACGAAGATCGACAAAGCGCAATCCAATCGTGGCGCAGAGAGAAGAGGGGGAAGCGATACTAAAGCCTTCCTAAAAATCCTTCGTTCGGATATCGACATGGTCAACAAGGCTTTCAGAACTCGATGATCTTCAGCCTGAACCGAGTGTGACATGTACAAGAACAGCTGACCAACGAGGAACTGCGAGTTCATCCGCAACAACCAGGTACCTCAAAAGTGCCCGTCTCACTCACGTCGCAAGGTTATCTCGGAGGCGATCACGGCGCAAAAGGCTCTCGTCACAAGATACAGTATAACAACAAACAGTCGTCACAGCGTATCTGCATCCCTAAAACAGTTCGCGCACCTGGATATCAGCAGCAACAGCTTCGATAGGACCATGCAACTCCATTCTTCCGCCTTTGTGCCTCCTCGCCTCGGCTTCGAAGTGAGCCTTGTCCGTAAGACGGTAGCAGGTGTCAAGGAACCAATGACCCTACGCTGTCGATACACAGGGAGAATTCTCTTGGGTAGTTGGTACCGAAATGGAGACGACTACTCTGCAGATGTCGAGGAGCTGCTGCCAACCTGCCTTGCCGCGATGGCGAATTTGAGCCTTCGAGCTTGTCCTGTCTTTGTCTTTGCAGAGTGCATTGACTTTTGTCGGCATCACCTTGAGTGTGAGTACACAAATGCGACCGTCTGCTGCATGTCCTTCCCAAGAGACAGGGATCTTGCCAGCTGAAGAGGAGAAAGCGATGCTAAAGCCTTGCCAAGAATCCTTTGTCGGAGAGCAGTGCGAGATGTTTTGGGGATGCGGGTTACGCTGTAGCAACGGCGTGCTGTTGATAGTGCTGTGTGTTGAAGAGCTGTTGTCTTGTTGTGTTTTGGTGATGGGTGTGTAAGGTATGTCTAGTGAGGGGATGGAAGGGGAGAGACAACTCGCAAAAGAGCCTGCTCATATGCTTTCGAGGCCTGTTCGACTCTTTGCTGTACAGCCTTTTGCGCCGTGCTCGCCTCCGAGATAACCAATAGACGTGCGTGAGATGGGCAGTTCTGAGGTCCAGGTTCTTGCGGATGAACTCGCAGTCCTTGTTGGCAAGCTTCTTGTACATGACAAAACCCGCACCACGTGCAGCAGCGATTGCTTTGCATTGCAGACGTTTGGTCTATCATGTCGTACGCTTGCTCGATTTGGTACGGACCAAACTCGCCGACAAGTCTCATCCTGCCCTTGATCCGTGTCCAGCGCGCAGCTGCTATTCGCATCACTGGCTGCTTCTCATCGACCTCCGCGGATGCTCTCAAGTTCGAATCGTCATTCCAGTCAACCTCGCCTCAGGTTGCGCAGTGGGACACAAGCTCGTCAGACGGTTGTCACTAGCCGGATCGCCAGCGAGGGACGAGTGTTTTCTTGCTCGCCTCCCACTCAACGAGGACGTTAACCGCGGCAAAAAGAATATCATTGTGTGTAAGAATCTACTTCTTCGACTCGATCGCCAGACGAACAAGCCTCCTGCCGCCAAGCTCCCCTCCCCTAGCCGCTGCGTATTCGCACGCTAGCAATCCGCCCATCGACCAGATCATGCCTTTGGACATCGATCCGCCTGCTAAGCAGCACGTGCCCATGGATGTTGACCGGCCTGCTTCCACTGCTGCTGAAGTTGCACCAGTGACTCGCACCGCTCAACGCACCGCCTCGGTGCAGAGTGAACGAGCAACAGCACCAAGGCCAATCAGTGGCAAAGTCACGAAAAAAAAGAGTGTGGTCCCGGATAACATGTCATCATTGCTCACGATACAGTCACAGACAGACCTTCCCGCGTCACGTTTTGATTCGGCGAAAGGAAATAAGTTTGGCTGATATTGTGAGATAGACAGATACAGCGAGATAGACGTTTGAAGCGAGGCTAGACAGCAACAGCCGCACTCACATTCGCACCCTGCGGCGGCGGCGACATATCATCCTCCCAACTCTCATCCTCCACATCCTGCAACACCTGTTCCACCGCACTCAGCGGTCTCGCTGCTTTGCTTACACGCCGATACTCGTCCGCTGACCCTGATGGGTACCTCCTCATCCTGCCCACGCCGAAGCCTGTGATAGGCGGAGGCAATGAGCCCCTAGTTCCTCCATCAGCGCTGGCAGCAGGGGTGACGCTCGCACCACTCCTCTTACCCAACGACCCTGGGAAAGGGTGGAGCTTGGCGTTGTTCTCCAACTTGTAGTTCGCCCTTGTCCTTTTTCGACCGATTGAGTGCTGGGACGGGATGCGTGGGGTGATGGTGGTGGTCGAGACGGGTCGGTGCAAGCCTCCGCCTCCACCGCCGCCGGATAGTGTCACGCCTACCGCCGGAGGAGCGGATGAAGTTGCATCAGGCGGTGCCGGGGAGACGTACCACGAATAGCCGCTGTAGTACGCTAGACCTGACAGCAGACGGGCGCCGTACCCGCTGCTGCGAGGGTTGGCTCGGTTGGCGAGTGATGTGGTGGGTGCACTGGTGACGAGGTTCCGTTTGACTGCGCGTACGGATCGACGGCTGGTTCGGTCGAGTTCGCGCAGGGTTTCTACTGCTTTTGTCGTTGGAGCTGCTGCTTCTTGCGTCGAAGAGTCGGTCGAGGCCGCAAGATCGGCATTCGAGTTGAGCAACGACGTGTTGGCAGTGCTCTGCGTCAGATGCGAACTTCCGCTCGAACTCGCTGGATTGGTGAAGCCAGACGACGTCGTTGACATTTGCAGCTCCGTCGGTGCTCCATCCTTCTTGTTCGTCGAACCGCGCACAGAGATAACGCTCTCTGTAGTCGCCACCACGTCAGCACGCGTTGCAGAGACTGAAATCGACCTCGCCGTCGAGTTGACCGAGATCTTGCGGCTGCGTCTGTAGCTCGATTGTGTTCCCACTGATGCCTTCCTTGGCCGGGATGATGACGAAGACGACACGCCCAAACTATCAGGGTACTTGCCACGTCCGTCTTCCTCTTTCGCTTTGCCCTTCCCTTTCGCATCCACCTGCTCTGTATCAAGAATGCTGTCGAACCCGCCCGACGACCGAGGCGTTGGCGGTTCAGATTGCTCTGAAGGCGTGCTGAGTCCGTCCAGCTGCAATCCTAGACTATCTCGTGCACCAGGAGCCAAATTCAACGCTAATGCATCCGAACCTGCCAACAGCATCGCACTGACTCGCCGCGCTTGTTCCTTGACCTGCACCTGATCGTCGCCCATGAACGGCATGGATTCCGACAGTGCGTCCGCTAGCAAAGCCACCAAGTCGGTGCTTGCCTGTGATGGAAGCGGACTCGCCTGATGCACATCGATGCTAGGCAGTGGCTTTGTAGACTGGAACGATCGAGGCGAGAAGCCAGATTGCGAGTTTTGCCTGCGTTCCATTTCGGCGTAGAGTGCCGAGGAAAGACGACGCATCTTTCGCTCCAATCCTGGTGCTGCTCGACGATGACGGCGGTCATCCTTGTCCTCTGCAGCATCATCTGCGCTTGTTGCAAGGTGTTTCCAGCCACCAGTGCTGCTGGTGGTGGAAGAGCCGTCACTACGCTGTTGCGCTCGACGGCGTCCACCATCGACGTGAGCGGCAAAGTATTCATCTGATAGCAATCGCGAGCGCTTCTCTGCTGGAGACATGGCCAGCCCAAGATTCGAAGGCGAGCCGGGCCCATTCTGACGCAGCGTCACATCTCCCTCTGCTTCGTCGTGGTGGTCATCGTCCACGTCTTGAAGCACCTCTCGCTGATCTTCGGGTGCGAGATTCAAAGTGGCGCGCTTGAATTGCGAAGCCGCCAGACCGTAGATTGGATGGTCAGACATCCTTCCTTTGGACAAGTAATCGCCACGACCAGCCTCTTCAAAGTCACTGGCAGCTACGGAGCCCGGAACAGTCTCGGTACCCTCTGACGGGGTCAAGGCAATGAACCGCTTCTTGATCTTTGTCGGCGAGAGAAGCGCCGAGGATGTCAAAGAGGATACAGAGCACGACATGCGGTCGTCCTGACCCATATCCGAGTCGGTAGAGGTGAACATGCCAGGGGAAGCGGGGGAAGCACCTTGTGATGCGAGCAGACCTCTGCCAGCGAATGAAGGTGGAGCGAGACTTTGCAGGTCGAGCAGCATCGCAGGTCGAGACAACGGACTGCTCGGAGAGGTCGGCTTGTTGGGTGAGCCAGGGAAGGATAGAGCAGACTTGTCGACGATCGGTGTTCCAGGAAGGGATGAGGTGCGCGGTGGCAGTGGGCTTTTCGGCTGTGCTGGTGCCTGAGCTGGGGTCAAGATGCGATCCTCGAGCTTCCCTTCTGCAGTCTCGGCGATTTCAGGTTTCTGCGCTATGGCTTCTGAGGCTGCTTCGCTTTGTCGGGCAGATGTATCGCTCTTCTTGGGTGTTGCAAGCAGCTCCGGCACGTCGGACAAACGAGTGGTCGCAGTCGCAACAGGCTCGGGAGCGGGAGTTGCCTGCACCTCCGCGGCATCTTGCTTTGATTCTGCAGGAGATCGAGGTTTGCGGAGCACGCCTTGACCGACCATGGCGGGCAGCGTCCTGTGCTTATACCATGTACCACTCGCTTGCCCCAGACTCTCGGCGACAATATCTGTATCGGGTGATTGACGCTGGTCAAAGTCGCGATAGAGCGCAGGAGAGACTTGCATCGTCTTTGCGACCTTTGCGACGGACGCGATGCTTCTCGGGACCAAGGTAGAGGCGACCATCTTGATGACCGAGGCGGGAACCCAGGCCGCCATCTCACCGAGATCCGAGACTTGAGTGATGCATACAGCTGGTCCGCGCGGATCACGGATGGGAGTGGGCTGTGGAGGCGGCGCGCTGGTTGAAGGATCGACAGAGTCCGACCCCGAGCGAATGTGTCTGCTGCCGGAACTGCTGGAGGAATTGGATCGGCCACGGCGGCCAAGAGCAAGCAGTCCTTTCCTGATATGCGAGCCTTTTGCAGATGTTGGCGAAGCAGGGCTCTTACCCATCTCGGAAGCATTGAGAGGAACAAGCCCATCTGGAACGCCATCATCGCCGAGATCTTCGACCATGAAGCCACCCGTTCTGAGTTCGAAGCGCGTGTAGCCCTTGCGAGGAGGCAGGCTAGGATCCGTGACGCTCTGCGATGTTGACACGAGTCGTAGTCGGCCAGCCGATGATAGCTTGGAAGGAAGACGAGCATCAACGCTCAGCAGAACCATGTCTCTCGCCTTTGCGACCATGAAGATGCTTCCGAAGCGAAGGAGCTCGACGCGGGCTGCTACAGCTCGAGCTGTCTCTGCGGTTGAATGTGACCCAGGTTGAGGCTCGCTCGACAGCCAGCGCTTGACTGCACCTTCCTCGACGGTATTGTCCCAAAGCTTTCGATTCTCTGCACTGGCCATGAGCGACCAGAACTGTCTTGCCGTGACACCAGGGAGGGTGGATTGGACGCTGAAAAGGTATCGATTCGGGTCCGGATGCGAACGGACAGTGATGGAAGATGCGAATCCGCCCGGCGTCGTTGGCGGAGACGTGGTGGTATAGAGAACATTCCATTCGGGTATTGGGATCTCTGGCTCGGATGGCTCGAGTGCAGCGGGTATCGACGATGAGGTGTCATCGTTGCTGAGAGGGAGTAGGCTTGCTGCTTCTGGATCAGCATAGGCCAGAAACTGATGAAGGACGTGAAGCGATTGTTGGGTGAGATTGGCGGCTGAGCTTGGCTCTTGTGTTGATTCCGAGTTCGTTTTGGTCAAAGGCTGAGTCTTTGAAGGTCCGGCAGCTGTCGGGATAGCCATTGCGACAGCTGTCTTGGTGGATCGCGAGAAGGCAGGCATCGTGACAATCGAAGAGCAAGAGTCTCTCTCACCTACAGACTCGTCCTGACCGCTGCTCTAGATGCTGCTGAAAACGAACATGAGGTCGGCACTTCCGCTAGGTCGTGAGAAGTCTAGAACCTGAAAGGAAGACGATCCGACGGGACGTGGTGTGGTGGTGGCGTAGCGAGTCGTGATGATGAAAAAGGAATGTGATGGCGTGCCGTTCGCTCGTTTTGGTCGTCTGAAGCTGACTGAATGCTGAGTTGTCGGAATCGACCGTGACAGCAGGGAGTGATGGAGGCATCGAAAGGAACCACCGACACACCACTCGAGCTCGATAAGTCATTTCAAGCCACTCAACTCTAATCCAATCGAATGCAGCCTGAGTCTGTACGTAGCAGCCTTGCTCGAAAAAAGGGGTCAATCGCGGGGGATCAGCAGCGAGCAGCGTGTGTGTGTGTGTGTGTTTGTTTCGCCTCGCCTCGCCTTTTCTCAGGGTCCTCTTTGAAAACAGACCACACGCGCCTCTTCAAAAATCACGCTGCACTCGTCGGCCCCTGTCTGGCAACAACGCCGATGCGAGATTCCGTCACAGCGCGAAAGTTTCGCATTGTTAGATTGCGCACAAAGGTCGGGAATCGGAGAGGCTCGCGCGTGAGCACCGCTTTGACGTTGGAAGGTCTGAGAAGAACAACACCTGCTCATGCGGCGGTGCTGTACATCTGCACGACCACCTTGCGACTGCACCGTTTCTCTACAGGTCGTTCACTCTTTCTTCTCCAACCGCAACTCAAACGGCAGGTCGCTAGCTGCCGATACATCCACCATGCAGGCCGAAATCGACCCAACCCAGGACACCGAGTTCCACGACGCCCTCAGAGCGCACGGCATCATCCCTCCCAAACCACCATCGCGGTCGCCCTCACCAGAGCTTCCCACTGCAGGCGAACTGCGAACACACGCGCTCAAACAAGCCACCGTCGACGACCTCGATCTCGAGCTGGAAAACGAATTGGACGATGAAGAGGAAAAGTTGCTCGAAAAGATCCGACGTCAACGCATGTCCCAGCTCCGGGCCGAGACCAAGAAGGAACGCTTTGGACGAGTCTACCCCATCAGCAGGCCGGATTACACACGAGAGGTGACAGAAGCTAGCAGAGAAGATCCAGATGCCAACCCTGACTCGCACAAGCAGCCACAAGACGACGAGGAAAACGACGACAACCCCGCCTCCAGCAAAGCGGATAAGCAGCGTCTCGGAGGAACCGGCGTAGTGTGCTTCCTCTACAAGGACGGCATCGACACATGCCGCCTGCTCGCCGGATACCTCGACACCCTAGCAGCCAAATACCCCGCAACCAAATTCGTCAGCATCGTCGGCGACCAATGCATCCCCAACTATCCGGATCGCAACCTCCCCACGCTGCTCATCTACCGCAACGGCGAACTGCATCGTCAGATCGTGGGCCTGCGACCCGAGATCGGGCTGGACGGGATGAAGACAAAGTGCCAAGATATCGAGCTGCTGCTGACGGCGGTGGGTGCGATTCAGAGGTCGCAGGTGCCTGGTGCACCGACCCATTTGGGGTCGCAGAAGCCGGATACGATTGATGAGGGGGATGAAGAGGAGGAGGAGGAGGATGGAGGAAGTCGGCAGAGAAGTATTCGGGACTCGGGGAGAGCGAAGACGCAGGAAGAACTGGATGATGAGTTGGATTGGGATTTGTGAGTGCCGGTGAGGGAGGAGAGGGTTCATTCATCTATGTATCACTAGACAATGTCAGCCTGCCGTGCACAGTCTATCCATGAGAGGTCCTGAGTGGCCTGCAGCGATGCTGTGAAGCGCAAGTTGAAGTGAGGTTGGCGGCAGTGGGAAAGGACCCGTTGTGGACCTTCAAGGCTGGCTGATCTAACAGTGCCGAATCGGCCCAAGATCATCCCCCAGCCTCTCGTACGAGCCTTCGCCCAAGAACTGGGCGGACGGGTCTTGTGCAGAGACCACACACGATCTCATACTTGCACCAACACCTCGCACAGACGGATCGCTTAGCGGCTTCCTTCTCAATCAAAAGGCCAAAGACAACGAGTCGCAGCGTCTAACTCCAAACCGTGCAGTAGCAGCATGTTCCGCCGACTCGGCAAATCAGGCACAGCAGCTTTCGGCAGACGTCTGTTCTGCGATGCCGAACCTGCACACTCACACTGCAGCTTTCTGAACTTCCACGACAAAGGCAGCACGGCAAGAGCTGCATCCTCTTGATCGGGTGTCGAGGTGTACACGTGCCAGGAACACGACCTCTTTTCGCAGCGTTTCTTCTTGACCGGCGGCAAGCTGTTCCCACCCATTTTTTCGGTACATTTCGAGCCCAGCGTGCAGAGTAAGCGCTTCAAGCTGTGAGAGGCCGTGCGCTGGAAAATCCTCCACCTTCGCCTGTCCTTTGACTCACTCTGCCGAGGAGCAACTTGCAAGGCCTTCTTTTTTAGCGAGCAACCGTTCTTCTTTCCTTACCACCACACCATTCACCCATCCATTCTTCTCCTACCCTTTGAAAACCGCCAACAATGACGACCCCAGACCGCAGCGGTGCACCGGAAGACATCGGGGTGCTCGAAATCTTCGGCGTCCCTTCGTCCACCTTCACCCGCTCTATCAAACTCGGCCTGCACGAACTCGGGATCCACTTTATCGACGTCCACCGCGCCCCGCACTCGGAAGACGTCAAGTCGCGCAACCCCTACGGCCTCCTGCCCGTGCTCGTGCACCGTCCGGACGGGCTCTACACCAAGCCGGACGACATCGTGACGCTCTACGAGTCCAACGCGATCCGCAGGTACGTCGATGAGTACCTGGCACCCATTGCGTCGAAGCGAGCGCTCACCCCGCCGCTCAGGTCGGCGGCAGGCACGGTGGATGCGAGCGCCGTCATTGCTAGGGCGAGGCTCGACGGGTTTGTGTCGAGCTTTTCGCAGACGCTTTTCCCGGCGTTGGAGGGTGGCTTCATCAAGCCCGCCGCTCAGATGAAGAAGAACGGGGCGGATGAGCAGACGATCAATGTCGCGTTGGAGCCGGGCCTGACGCGAACCCATGCGATGTTGGAGATTGTAGAGGCGCAGGCAAAGGGTCATGCTGGTGGTACCGAGGGGTGGTTGCTCGGCGGTGCTAGCGGAGGAGGAGAGGTGACCTGGGCTGATCTGTTCCTGTTTCCGATTTTGGACGATTTGAGGGCGAGTCCGGCGGCAGGACTGGTGAGCGGCGAGAACCCGACATTCCCCTGGCTGGCGGGCTGGTTGAAGAGGATGGATGCGAGACCGAGCGTCAAGGTTACCCACGAAGGGAGTGTGGCTAGTCAGGCCAAGAAGTGATGTTGGAAAAATTGTTTTGCGAGGAGAAATGTGTGTATTGCGATGCGAAGAATGTTTATGCTATATGTAAAGTCTATTTGCGTGATGTTGTAGATGTCTGAGGTGAGTCTTTTGATGATGATGAGCTGGTCGAAGTGCTGGATGAGCTTGATGCTTCTGCCTCCTTCTGCTGCTGTTGCTCTTCGTAGTCAAAATCGACCATCTCCTCCAGCGGCGCATACCCCATCTTGCCCGCCCTTCTTGCCTGTGCAGCCACCGCCTTCGCCGCCCCTTCTGCCGGCTGCCACTCCATCTCCGCGAACCTCGGATACAGCGTTTGCGTCGTGACGTCTCCCCATCTCTTGAGCTGATCCACACTGTACTTATCTGTCCCGTCGTACCTGTTCAGCAGCTCGACCATCAACTTGCGCATGAAGTCGACGAAGACCACGTCCACCACCTCCTCATCGCTTTCCGGAAGGGGGTCGGGGTTGGAAGCGACGTACTCCGGCTGGTTCGGGTAGAACGGTATCGGCGAATGAACCGTATCGTCTCCCGGGCCCGCGCATTGGTCGACCGTCCGGTATCCAAGCGACGGCTTATCCAAAGAGTCGTACTTCGAAAAGAACTTCAACAGCTCCTCATCCTCTTCCGCCTCCAACTCTTCTACACTCTTGATCGTCACATTGCCCCCATCGCTCTTTGCCTGTTCTGCCTGTAAGAATTTGAACCACTGCGACTTTTGCCACCGCACGAAAATGTCTTCCATAAATCCGCTTCCGTAGCGCAGCAGCGCATCGCCGTCAGAGTACTGCGTTCCGCCTTGCATCACTTCGACCACCGCTCCGCGCTTGAACGTCAGCAGACCATCCAGTAGGTGCTTGGCGACTCTCCAGGGCACATCCGGCATGTAGAGGAACCGATCTTTGAACGGCGAAACGATGTACTGGTCGTTACGGGTGAAGGGTCCGGAATAGACATCGAATCGTTGCGATCCGCTGTTGATCAGCAGCAGACTCTTCTTGTCCGCTCGAGACTTTTCCGCGGGCCGGACCACTTTAGGCAGCACTCGATCAGCAAGCAAGCTCAACAGGCTCGAGTTATCGCCAAACGGGACCCGATCGAGGTAGTAGTCCTGCGGCACCACGCCATGCAGTCTCGACAGATTCCACGCTTCGGAGATCGCATCCATGATGAACCGAATAAAGCTGCCTTTCTTCGTCGCCAGCTCTCTTGCGCTGTTGAGCTTGAGGTGATGAGCAAAGTTGCGTGGATTCGAGTCGATGTACCGCCTTGTGAACTTGACCTTGCCCCGATTCCCCGCCCGCTTCCGCTTCTGCAGATCCTTCACGCCCATAAACCCTATCGTCTCCATGTACCGTCCGCTTTCGAGCGCCATCGTCTGGCTATCCATCATCCTGCAGTCTCGAACATGCGTGTGTCCGCCAAAGATCGCAATCGGTGTATCTGGGAACCGTGCTCGAATCTTGCTCCTTACCGCCTCCCACCCCGGATCGCCCGAAACCGGCATATGACCCAACACCACAAACACATCGACCCCCCACTTCTCCGCTCGATCGAGGCTCTGCTGGAACCACTCTTCCTCCACCATCTCTTCCGGCGATTGCACAACGATCCCCTTGGCAGCAAGCTTGAAATCGAACAGTATGCCGTACGACATGATCTTCAACCCCTGCACCGGTGTGACTAGCGTATTGAAAAGCGATCCGATCGGCGCATAGCTTACGTTGCCAGCATCCGGATGAGGCAACGCAATCTTCACATTGCTCGTCATGTACCTCCCACCCCACTGCGGAACAAAGTTCTGATAGACGTCCATCGCCACCGTGTAGTTGTACAGCTCGTGGTTGCCGATCGTCAACAGATCGTAATCGACCATGGCGAAGATCTGATTGCTGACATGTCCATCTACCGCCTCCTTCCCACCCGGTTCTTCTCTACCGTACGGAGGAAACCCATCAGCGATACCGTTCCCATCGTGCAAATCTCCAGTATCGATCAGCAGCAGATCCCTGCCCTCACGGCGAGCTTTCGTCCTCATCTTGGTCGCAAAGGAAGCCCAATCCCCCCAATCGGCAGAGTAGGACGGTTCGGGCGGAGAAAGCTTCCGATGTCCCTGAAACCACCCGTGAACATCAGTGCTGTGGAGAGCGTTGAGATCGCCCCATTCGAGATCGCGCAGTTTGTCGTCCGAACGGGGCATGCGGCCGCGTTCGCGAGACCAGCGTGAGAAACCTTCAACTTCGGCTCGGTAGTTGGCGAGCGAGTCGGCGTCGGTGTCGATGTGGTGGTTGAAGGAGAGTCTGCTGGATAGGGGCTCGACGGGGGAGCTGGCGAGTGTGCTGCATGCTGTCGTTAGGGTGAGGAGGGCTGTGTAGAGGAATCTTGCGCTGAAAAGCCGCCGTGATCGAAGGTCTTGCCGCGACTCAGTGGCAGAATGAGAGGAGTACATTACTGCTGCTTCTGCGTTTGAAAATGCGAAAGGCCTGACTGGACTTCCGCACGAAGCCGAAGCGGCAAGCAGACTCTCCTACGTTTCTCGCCAGATGCTGACGGTGCCGGGCTGAACGCACCTCCTGCCGTGCTTGGTATCTAGATGAGCATGGTCAGCGACCGAAGTCAAGTTGCAGCGATTCGAATGACCGTAGCCAGTTCCGGTAGATGCCAGGAAGAGGAGCAGTGTTGCTAGAAAGATGATGTAGTGGAAGAAGAAGATAGCGAAACTGGCCATGACGCTGAACGCTTTTTGGAAAGTCGTGGGCGCGAGCGGCAAAACCGCTCAAATTCAGACCGCCTTGCTGCTGCCTTGAAATTTGGGCTCATGAGGTGATGAGGTGGAGGCTTCATGCTGCTTTTTCGTCGTCGTATGAGCTTCTCAGGTCTAGCTTCAGCCCTTGTTCACATACGAAAGCGTTGCTTCCCTCATCGCAGGAGGCACAGCTCCTCTCAATCAAGAATCTACAGGCACATGCGTCTGCGTGGACTTCAGCTGAGTCTCTCCGAGGAAGCCCCTTTTCAAAGAGTCGAGGATCTCAACAGTTTCGATTGACAAGAAAGTCATTACAGTCTCAGTGAGGTGGGTATATATGATGTACAGCTTCGAACAGCGCTCTCCTACGTAGACGCGGCAACCGACGATCCCGAAGCCGTCGTCTTCGGCTTGGCCTTATTGAGCTTCTTTTTCTTCTTCATCATCGCCGACGCCACCGCGGAGCGTACATTCTCGACAATCTCGCGACTCTGTTCGATGTACTCCGAGTCTTCGATACGCTCCTTTCTCTTGCTCCCCGCAGTTCCTGCAGCAGATGTCGCACTCCTGCGATCAACCCAACTCGGACCAGCTTCCGGACTGGCACTACCTTCGTCAAACTCCTCGCCCGCATCAGCCATCCTTTCCGCTGCTTCCGCCAAGTCCTTCTCGCTCCGCGGTGCTCTTCCCAACATCTTCTCGAGCTTGGCATACTTTTTCTTCTGCGCCTCGTCCATCTGCCTCTTTCGTTCCGATTCTCCTTCCAGGTATTCGGCGAGCTTCTTGGCTTCTTTCAGCACACCTAGTCGACGGCCGTTGAGATCGCGGCACGAGTCGTTGTTCGTGTTGCGCGCTCCAGCTGACATCTTGCCACCTTGCGATCGAAGCATGGATCCGAATCCTCCTTTGCCACCGGGCAGCAGGGCGCGCAATTGGAGCACGACAGGGAATGCATTTTCGGTCGAGGTCGAGGTGAGACCGGAGAGTTTAGAGCGAGGAGATAGAGTGCGGCCTTGATGGGTGATGGAGAAGCTTGTGGATGACTGTGGAGAGAGAACGTTGCTGAACCCTGACAAGATATCTGCTGCGGTTGCGGATGTCGGCAGTGCGAGGCACAGATGCCTGGGGAGTGGGTCGAACGACTCGACGAGAACGGAGATCATGGCGCGTGACCTTCTGTATTGCTTGTTGGACTGTGATGTAAGTTGAAGGGGTGATGAGCCGTCAAAATGCTAAAGTAGAGATGGTGAATGACGATGGTGGTGGTGATGAAGCAACTCGAATCTTTCAAATTTGGCTGAGCTTTGAATTCTGAAATTTCAAAAGAGTTGAATTCCGCGGGCTTGAAAATCGACTACAAAAATCCGATGCAGGGTCTTCCAAGCGTTTGTTGTTTGCTCGATATCATCTTGTCCGACGTCGAACAACAAGCAGGTCGAGCTTCTCAACGTCCATGCCAGAGTGCTCAGCTCGGCAAACAAGAAGGTCATACTTGGGCTCGCTTGAGGTATGATCACTGCTCGTCTAGCTGCGACGACGCAATGACCAATTCGCACGGATACGTCCTCGAGTACCCACGCATTCGAGTCGACCACTTCGATCAAGCATCCGTACCACTTCCCGCTTCGCTCCTCGCACATCGACGCTCCGTCTCGACTACCGACGCCAACTCCAGTCACGATAGCCTCCCCTCCTCAGCCGGCCAAACGCACTTCGTCAAGCCCCTCCTCTACCTCCTAACCCACATCCACACCGACCACCTCAAAGGCCTCGACCGACCCGGCATCACCGCACCCATCTACTGCAGCACTGCCACCAAGCAGCTCCTACTCAAGTACGAACGTCAAAAGACCCGCATCGAGAAGGATCGAGATGGAGCCAACACCAAACACATCGGTGTCTTACGGCCCTATGCTCATCTTCGGGTTACGGACGATCATGCTACGGCAAGAGCAAAGCTTTCGGGATACCAATCGACAAGTCTAGATCTGCTGCATGCGTTGCCGTTCAACGTGCCGACGAAGGTGCAGTATACGCCGACATCGAGCGTGACGCTGACGCTGATCGAGAGCAACCATATGTTCGGTGGGACGATGTTCTTGATTCAGGGTGCGAATGGGGCGGTGTTGCATACCGGCGATATGCGGGCGGAAGAGTGGTGGTGTGAGGCGCTTACGAGGAATCCGTTCCTTTCGCCGTATTTGTGCTGGAGTAAGCAGGCTGGTGTAGCGACGGATTCTGGTGATGCGGAACGGGATCATTGGGCTGATCATATCGAGTCTTTGGGAAGCAACACATCGTCGTCTTTACGAGAGGACGAGTCACAGCTCGACTCGCAATCACAGGATCACCTCCCCCACCAACCTTCTTCTTCCAGCACGAACGCGGTCAATATTGAGCCAAAAACAAAGAACCATCGAGCTCGCCTTCGCCTCCGCAACATCTACCTCGACACCGAGCTCCTCCTCTGCAACCAGAGAGTCCCCTCCAAACAGCAAGCCTGCCTCGACATGGTCACCCTCATGCGCATGTACCCTCCCTCCACCGTCTTCTTCCTCAATTGCTGGACATGGGGATACGAGGACATGCTCATCGTCACAGCCAAAGCCTTCGGTTGCAAGATTCACGTCGACCGGTTCAAGTACATCATGTACAAGGCTGCGCGAACCGAAGTTCCGTTTCTTGCTGATATTGTCACCCAAGATGGTAGCAGGACTCGTTTCCATGCTTGCGAGAAGCGGAATGTTTGCTCGGATGTTCAAAAGCTGGCTTCGAGGTATTCGTCGAATGTAAATCCGGTTGCAGCGAAAGAAGCGCTGGCTGCACATTCGCAGATGGACAGCAGCAGTCCCGACGCAGGAGTTAGATGGGGTCCCTTTCGATCGCAACCTGAACCTCTACTTGTGTACATCAACCCGGGACAGATCGCTGCCGATAAATGGCCTTCGATGTTCGCAGATACGAAACATCGCCTCGAAGCAGCACGACGAAGCGAGACAGCATGGCCCGAAGCCCTAGTCGTACCGATCGAACGGCATTCCACCCTACCAGAACTACAGATGTTTGTCGGTCTATTCCGACCCAAAACCGTCTCCCCCAACACCATCCTCGACCCAAAAGGCGGACTCGACTACTACCTTCTCCACCACCTCTTTGGCCACCTCCTCGCCGGCGCAGACGACCGCCGCAAACTCGCCGACGAAGGACTGCTCCTACTCGGCAACCAGACGTGGCAGTTCTACGAAACGCAGCTAGCGCTAGCACGAGAGCAGGCGCAAGCCAAACGGGCTGTCGGTGACTCGAACGAAGCCGTGCGTGCTGCAAGTTCGAGCCTCAACGGGCGCGCTGAGAGCTTGAGCGAGAGCCTAGACGCAGTGCAGTTGGAACGTCTGTCGAAACTGAGAGGCATCAGCTTCAAAGGTTTGATGATGCAGAATATGGCAGGAAATTTGGCGGCGATGTTGGAGATTGAGCGGTGGAGAAGAGCTGCGGGGATTGAGGAGGCGCCGGACGGTCTGGAAGGGGTTTTGGAAGAGTCGGTGGGTAGCACGCGGAGTCGAACGGATGTCAGCGTGAGCAGTGTCGACTATGATGCGGATTACAGTCAGTTGGGAGAGACTCAGGTGGTAGCAAGACCTCGACGGGGCGATATGCAGGTAGATCAAGTCGGGCATCCGTCGTCGGGTCAAGTTCAACAGCCGGATGCGCGAGCTCCACCTGCGACCAGTGCAGCAGAAGCACAAGCAGAAGCAGGAGACTCCCAACCATCCACACCAGAAGCGGAGGCAGACGACGACCTCCCCACCACCCTCACCGAAGACCTCGCGAGTCGATACCTCAACGTCCTCATCCACTACTTCAACGTCCCCTTCCATCGAACCGATGCTTCGTACGTCTCACAGTGGAAAATGGTCCGCCAAACGAGGGCGGAAGAAGCGCAAAAGGTGGAAGAGCACTGGTTCAGGGAGACCGGGGTTTTGCCACCGCTGTGGTGCTCGCAGGGACCTGTAGTCGCTGAGGAGTCAGCCGGCGAAGAGGAGGAGGAGCAAGGTGGAGTGCTGGGCGAGATCCTCTCGTCGTTCATAGACATGCTTTCGCCCCCTCCGGTGGTTGGAGAGCGAGTGGCGGTTCCGACGACGCACGATCGGACAGTTGCTTTGCAGCTGATTTTGCGACATTTTGCAAAGCTGGGGTTCCACAATCCAGCAAACGCTGAGTCGTCGATGTACTCGGATGGGCATGCGAGCTGTCCCACGGACGATGGGGATGGATGGAGGTCGATGTCGACACCCCTCACCGAGTTGGCGAAACAACTTACATCAGAGCTGAAATCCCCTGCGTTCGATGGCGACAACGTGCTGCTGAGCCTTCAACTCGCAGGGGTGCTGCTTGCCTCACGAGCGCTCAACAGCGTCATCGACGTTCCTGCTGTTCGAGAGCTGCTCGAAGCAGTGATCGCCATCGTCGAAGCTGCACCGAGCGATATGGCGACTATGGGCAAGGGACAGAGGAAGCTTACAGCGCTGGCGTGTGCCGTGTTGCGATCGGAAGAGCTAGACGAAGCTATACTGGCGCCGTTCGAACAACGTCTGCTAGCACTAGCCCAGGATCCCGATGCTCCTCTGCGAAGGATCGAGAGCTTGGGCGAAAGCGAGAGCGCTTCTACTGCTTTCACCCAATCCGCACGCAGTGCTCCGCCGCCGGCTCTCCCGCAGATCAGCACTCACACAGATGTGCAGCTCGGCCAAGCGGAGGAGAACACCGACGGCGAGATGTCGAGCATGCAGATCCGCGCACCGCGCGTCGCCCGACAACCCTCGCCTCGTCCAGCTTCCGAACCACCAGAGGCACCAGTCGAAACCACAGACTCGATCATCGTCAGTCAGACCGAACACGATACGATCGAATCATCTACATCCGCAATTGTTAACGGGGGACTGCATTTCGAAGCGTCTCAGGCATCACAAGCATCCTCGGCGACGCAGGAGGAAGATTCGACTCAGTCTGAGCAGGAATCGCTGATCAGTTCTTTGCCGCCGCCACCAATCTTAGTCTCAACCAGAAACGCAGCAGAAGCAGGAGGTAGAAGACCCATGGATCGCACCACTTCCCTCCCCACCCTCGCGCGCACTAGCAATCGCAAACGACCGCTCGACACTTCTTTCGAAACCCACACTCGACGCACCAGAAAGTGAACACATTGCATCACCATGTAACGATAACACTACAAAATCGACCTGCACAACGGACAAGTGCTCGCTCCCGACGTCGAAATCCACTTGAACAGGCATCCAGCATGGAACTTGTTCTTGCACGTCTTGCACGGCTTCGTCGGCAGACTCCGATCCATCGGCGAGATGATCGAGTAGCAAATCGCGCACTCGTCCAGTCCCTGAAACTGCACCTCCGCATTCCGCTTGAACAAGCTCAGAGCATCGAAGATCAGTCCGTTCTGACCCGTGATCAGCTGCTGTACGGCGAGCAGCCACGAACGCCACTTGGCCTCTGTGATGCCGACTCGTTGGATGTCGCGAATCTCGACGCCGTGGAGGGGAAAATCGGCAGGGATCTTGACTCCGATCTCCATCGGGTGCTCGTCGACGACGTACGTCGCGATAACTTCGTTCGTCGAGAGAATCTTGATCGAGAGTGCTTCGTCTTGCAACTTCGACAAGGCTTCCGGTTCACGCAGGTGCGAGAGCTCGCGGTTGGCGATGATCGGCGAGAGGTGGCGCGTGGTGAAGCTCGAAATCTGCATAGAGTGCTGTCGGTCCTTGATGTCGACCCACCAGCTGCGCACGGTGGTGGGCATGTGGATGAGCGCTCGGAGGTAGACGTGTGCCGCCAAGACTTGCAGGACAGTGAGCGAAGATTCGGCATCGATCTGGTCGAGGAAAACTTCTTCGAGCACGAATCGGCTCGGATCGAACGGTCGTCGACTTTCGTCTGCCAGTCCGACGAGTGCAAAGACGGTCGGCAGCAACGACTCTACCAGCAAATTGCGCTTCTCGATCTCACCCATAAATGCAGACTTGACCGACAAGGAGGCTCCTTCAAAGTGCTCAAAGACGGCGATCCAGGACAAAAAGTAGCCGAACGCAGTGCGACGCGCTGCTTCTTCCTCGACGAGCAGATTGAGCTGTGTGCTGAGACTATCGCTGATGTTGGCAACAAGAGCTTCGGGAAGCTTCAGCTTTTGCTGCCCTGCTTCCGTTGCGAGCGCTTCCTTGTCCACCGCGGACTCAACGACGAGCTCCTTGACATGCTCGCGGATGGCTCCGCTCAGCAGGCGATAGCTGATGACTTGAACCTCGTGGCTTGGACTCTGCACCAGAAGCTTGCACAATGGCCCGGCAGTCTCTTGAAGCTTGAAAGGCGCTTCGGACGTTTCACGGATGAGCTCGACAATAAGGTCGATGCACGCCTGCTTGGGTGCCGAGATCGACTGCAATCCAGGCAGAGCCAAGAACAGATCCCGCACCAGATCGACAGACACGACGCTTCGGTCTTTCCAGTACTCGCGCAGGTTGGCGTTGCGCGAGGCCAGGTCGCGCACCGTCTCGAGCAGTCGCAGATTGTGATAGAGCTGCGCCGTCGTCTCCTCCTCGGTCAACGAGCAGAGCTCCAGGTTGGTCTCGAGGATGTCAAAGATGAAGTCGATGTGACTTCCTTGCACGTCCTGCACGACGGGGAGTAGATGGATGAACAGCTCGGCGAGACGAGTCGAAGTCTCCTCGGCAGGATCCTCGTCGTTCTCTTCGCTCGAGTACCACTTTTGCAGGTCCTTTAGCAAGAAGATAGCACGCTGCTGAGGGATGATAGCCAGATCGGAATCCTCGGGAGGCGCCAGAGCCAGAAGCGTACGGAGAGAACGCAAGATACGCTCTTCCGATGTGTTGGGTCCAAGACCTGCCAGCTTGGCAGCAGCGCCGTTGCGGAGACGGTCGTAGATGGGAGACGAGCCGGCAATCGACTTGGCGGCGTAGAAGATGGCAGCGGACATGGCCGGCATACGGTCCTGAACAGCATCGCCGAGCTTAAGCCAACGATCTGCGCCCGCTTCCGTGACAGTGCCGAAGCTGAAGGCAGCATTCAGCAAACGATGGAAGACACGGGCGATGTAGCTGCTCGGCATGTCGAGCTCGGATGCCATCTGCCAAACGGTAGCAAGAACATGACCGAGGCCGTCCTTTTCGGCGTCGATGGCGCTCGAGCGCTGTAGGGAAGCAACCATGTCCGAGTGCCAGTTCTCTGTAACTGTGTTGCTGAGCGATGAAATCAGAGCTGTGACAGCAGTGACGGAGGACTGCAGCCATTTACGGTGCAGCTCGGGAGCTACCGATGAGTCCAGAGCGTGCTTAGATGCACCTGAAAGCAGCAGGTCGTCCTCGATGAGGATGGACAGGAGAACAACATACGGCAGCAAATGCACGTGCTTCTTTGCGCCAGCACGGTCTCGGTCGAAGATCTCCAGAGCCGCAGCGCAAACACGAGCAAAGATGCCAAGGCCTTGGCCATCGATCAGCGAATCCGAGATCGTCGAGGATGCTTGTGAGGCAGCCTGCTGTGGGATCAGAGGGTCGAACACGAGTAGGGCCGGATGCGTAGTCTGTCGGCAGGCCTTGAGCAGCATCTCGCGCAGCTCTCGTGGCTCTGGAAGCAACATGATGTCCGACTCAGCGGCGTCAACAAGGACAGTGACAGGAACATGAATGTCGAGTAGATGGTCTTGCAGGCCAGATCTCTCATCGTCGCGAATCTCTTTCTTCTCTTCCTCAGAGGCATCCTCGAGAATGTGCGAGTGCACGTTTGATGCAAGCCTCTCGACGTCGTTGGCCGAGTCGTGCGAGGATGCGGTCGAGGTGGCGAGGTAGGGGTAGAGGAAAGACAGCTCCGAGACTGCAGTCAGCACGCCCGCGAAGGAGCTGCTTCGGAGGACGCGCCTGGCTTCGGCTTTGGAAGGCTGAGCGCTGACCCACGAATCCAGGGAGGACAGCAAATCCTCGACTGTCCGAGCAGCTGCTCTTTGGCGAGCTATGCCATCTTCGCCTGCACGTGGCCGTTCGAGAAGCGTGTTTCTCAGCTGCTCGATGGTAGAGCAGATGATCGACAGCATCGAGTGTATGCACGTGGTATCGACAAAAGATCCCGGTTTGGACAAGATGTTCGCGACCACCTCGCGAAGGCGATGGCGAAGCTCGTTGGACAAGCTGGCGCTGTCGCAGAGGCTTGTGACCAGTCCCATCGCAAGTTCCTCCATGCCGGCCTCCGATGCTGGCTGTGGAAGCTGAGCTTGTTCTGCTTGGCTTGCCTCGACGGCCTTTGCGACGGCATCCGATGCCACGAACAGCTCGCTCAGCGCTTCTACACGGTCTTGCAGCTCGCTCAGAACAGCGACAGACGACAGTGTCTCCGTCCAGATCGATGCGCGAGCAGAGGCGTCTGTGCACGCAGGCAGATAAGCAGCAAGGAAAGATGCGGCCGAGGTCGGCGATACCGACTTGGTTGCCATGAGCCGGGGGATCGACACGCCCGAAGCTTTGGCCAATTCTTGCAAGACGCCCGAGTCAAGTGCATCCGGAGCGCTGACTGCGGACCTCAGCAAAAGACAGAGGAAGTCGGAAAGCAAAGTGGCTCGCGTGCGTTTGAGATCCGAAGATGCGCTGGTATCGGCTGCGATGCCAACCAGGCTCGAAGCCGCCAATTTGATGACTTGACCGAGACTGGTGGCCGCGAGACGTCGAAGCTCAGCGCTGGCAGGTTGACTCTGAGAGGGTGCCAAAGCAGCATAGAAAGACGTCGCGCGCTCGAGTGCAGACGAGATTTGGAGGCGGGCGTTTGCCCCGTCCATGGACTGCGCATTGGCCAGCGCATGGGTGATCTCGACAAGATCCGCTTCTGTGTCCGCAAGGAAAAGGCTCGAGACCGGCGAGTCGGAGAAGGACGAAGCAGTGCGGCGGACTTGAGAGGCAAGGTCCGAGACGACGCGAGTCGAGCCGATGCTTTTGATGCGTTGAGCACGCGCAGCTTCGTCACCGTCTTCCTCTTTGGAGCCCGCGCCTAGACTAGACAGCAGACTCGCCTTTGGAAGGACAAGTTCTGACCATGCTGCGCCGAAGTGGACACGCACAAGCTCCTTGGCAGAGGCTTCATTGTCCTTGCCAGCGCTGGAAGGAGCACGAAGCATGCGGAGGGCCATGAAGGTGACGCACTCGGTGAAGGATGCGAAGAAAGCTCGGCAGCCGACTGGATCAAAGTCCAGAGGGCGGCTGTACAGCGCTGAAAAGAAGTTGGTGAGCAAATCGGAAGCCGAGTCCAAGTCGTCATGGGGAAGTATTTCGGATGGAATGGTAGAAATGAAGACCACGACGGCCGAGTAGCCAAGGTGTGGAGCACCGCCGCACGCCGACTGGAGCCATTGCAGGAAAGAACTGTACGAGCGCGGCTTGGGCCGAGTAGGTGCGGAAGCGTCCCCTGCATCCTTCTCGCCGTCCGCCGAGCCGGTCTCTGAGCTGTCGTCATCTTCATCCTCGTCGTCGCTATCCTCGTCCTCATCATCCTCGTCCTCGTCGTCACTGCTTTCGCCATCGCTCTTCTTGCCCTTTGGCGATGCACTGTTGGAGTCATTCGCACCGATGAGCCACAACTCTGGATGCTTCTTGAGGAGAGGCAGGATAGCGTCTAAGGTGGACCTCTGCACAGCATTGTCGCGCTCGGACCATACCGAAGTCATGGCGACAGTGCCAATTGTGTTGACATGCTGATCGAGGATGTCAGGAACGACATCGAATAGGGCGCGCAGTAGTGACCATGCGCGTAGTCGCACAGCAGGTGAATCGAATCCGAAGGAGGTGACAGCTGCGGCCTTTTCCGATCGTGTTGACGACCCTGCAGCCAAATTGTGAGGTGACAAAGAGGCCCACACGAGACGGGATGACAGCACGTCTTGCAAGCCCTCGATGACCTCGGGACCGGGCTGCTGGCGGATGATGGAGGTCAGCACAGCAAGAGCTCCGGCGACGAGACGCTTGTCGAGAGCAGCTGTGTCCTCTTCGACGTTGCTTTCGTCCCGATTCTTGGCATCTCGTTCGACGCTTCCTGACTGCAGCGATGGTGTTGCGTAGCCGGACGAGGTTCGAGACATGGTTGGATCGCCGGAAGCAACGGCGTGGGCAGCTGTCATGGAGAGTGCAAAGGATGGCGAGGGCGACAGGAGGATGGTGCGGAGATGCGCGACAAGGACATCACAGTGTTCGTTGAGATCCAGCGTTGTTGCGCTGTCGGTCTCTGTGGCCGTGTCGGATTCTGGACCAGATTTCCATGAACAGGAGCTGATCCAAGCAGATCTGCCGAGGCGTTCGATAGTGCGATCCGTGTCGTGGCACAAGATAGCCCAGGCGCCGAGAATCGGTTCGATGTATTGAGGCGATTCAAGGAGCTCTTCCCTGGTCGTAGAAGCTTGCTCGGATAGTGGTTGGGTGTTTTCGAGGAGCAGATTCTGGATCTGCATGGTCAAGAGACGGAGGCGACGTGTTGGAGATAGCGCCAAGCGAGGGAAGAGGTGGACCCAGCTTGGAAGCATCATCACGAGGGCGTCCCTCTTCTCGTCCGAAGTCAAGCTGGAGGCCTCGGCATTCGGTTCGCTGTTGGCTGTTGAGGATGACGATTTTCCCAACGCATCTTCAACCCAGGCCAAAAGACCTTCCAAAGCACGACATCGAGTGATGACATCCTTCTTGGACGCTTTGCGCAGAAGAACGACGAGATCGGCAGGGAGCAGAGAAGCGAGACCCATAGAATCGAGCGGGTCGGGCAACGGCTGTGGGGGCTTGGGAGGTGGGATGTATTGCTTCTTCTTCTCTGCTTTTCCTTTCTTTCCGCCTTTGCCGTCCTTTTTGCCGGACTTGTCCTTCTTCTGCCCTCGCTGCGGCCCACGTTGTTTGGCCTTCTCGAGAGCCTCGACGAGGTCGGGGTGGAGCAGGTTTCCATCTTCGTCGCGCTCGTAGGCCTGCTTCTTGGCGGCTTTGTTGGCCTGCTTCTTGCGAGTGGCCGACGACGCGGACGACTTGCCTTTGGGGGCTCCCTTACCCATGGTGTGAGCGAGTGTCTTGTTTGTATTACCGACACTGGTGTGCAGAGTGTGATCCGATCATGTAACGAGATTTCCCGCAGGCGTCCAAGAAAGGATCGTGTGAGACAAAGTTGTGCCCTTGAACGAGAGGAGGTGATGGTTGCGTTCGAAGGATCGTTGCGGACTGTCGAACGACTAGGATCTTCCAACAGTCACTCACACTCAAAGTGTCAGTTTGAGAGGTGAAATCGCCGTTGGTGCGGTGTGACGTTGCGTTTTTTGAGCGAAGAGTGGAGGAGAAATCTCGCTTTTCTCTGACCGTGCGCCTGAGAAGACGAAGAAGAAAAAGCTGAGCTCACGCGAGCCAGCTGCCTTGTGCTTTTTGCCCGATTGGTTCTGCTGCGCACCCGATGAGAAAGTGGGTAAATGAAGCCATCCACGCGAGGCAAACATCATCTCGAGCTGCGACTGTTGATCGCTTCTTATCGCTCCACCATCACACCGTTGCTCACTGACAGGCAGACCACACGAAGAGCAACACAGAGGGATTGTGTTGAAGCTGTTTCATCGTGTACTGATTGTCACTGGAGTCAGCATCGAGTCGAATCGAGTCAACATGTCGGCAACTGCGGCGACGGATGCAACCGACACGGCATCCAGCTCACAGGCTGAGTCGTTGTCTGCTGTCCATGCGAGCGCCGTCGTTGGTGATGATACAGCTACTGCTGCTGCTACTGCTGATGGGCCACGCAGAGGATCGCGCGCCCGCAAACCGACTTCCAGGGCAGCAGGACTCGATCCCACCGAGGCATCATCAGTTTCGCAGACTGTTGCTCAGCAAACGGCGACACGTTCAGGTCGGAAGCGAAAAGCGGATGACACCGACATGGAGCAGGAGGAGACGACCGAGCAGGAAGTCAATACCGTGTTCGAAGAAGCCGAGAGCGAGGATGAGAAGCAATACTGTATCTGTCGCGGCACGGATGATGGATCCTTTATGATTTCGTGCGAGCGCTGTTCTGAATGGTTAGTAGAGCCTGGCTATTTCTGCCCCACGCTTGAATGTGCTAAGAACGTGAGCTGACCCCATGTATGACTGTCTGCTGCCATTCTGCAAACGATCGCCAACAACACAGGTTCCATACGAAATGCATCGGCATAACACAGAAAGCTGCCAAGAAGCTCGACGAATACATTTGCGAGGCCTGTAACAGTAAGGCAACCGACACCAGCAAAGGTAAGTACAAACACCTCATCAGAGCCTGCTTCCATGGAACGAGGTACCGTTTCGATGCTTTGATGCGCCCGCGCTATTCCTGCAATGAAGAAGATAGCGTTCACTTTCGCGTGCCAAGCATCATCTGTGTGGGAAACGGCGTGACATGGATGAGGTGGGCTTGGAATGCTTGAGCACCGGAAGGGCAGAAAGGACCCAATGACTTGATACTTACGATGATTGCATTGTTACTGACATGCTCTCATTGTCACAACAGCTGCGCCGAAGCCGATGAAAAAGTACAAATCTTCGAAAGGACAGAAGGCAGCTCGAGGAAAGAGAGCTCAGACGAACGAATCTGCATCCGACGCTGACGAGAAGGAAGACAACGAATCAGCAGAAGACAGCGCTTCGGACGGTGACGAATATGTGGGCGAGCCAGGCGACGATGCCTCAAACCACGAAGACACGGTGATGCAAGACATTCCAAAGCAAGACCAATCCTCGAGACTGCAACAGCGCAAGCCATCCTCTTCAGGTGCATCATTGTCGAAAGCCAAGAAAGATCCATCCAGCTCGGGCGGCGATTCCGACAAGCGCAGAGCATCCGAAAGCTTGCGACGTGCAAGCACATCCAACAAATTCGCCACAACTTCGAAAAAGGGCGCAGCACGCAAACCCAGCGGACCAACCGACGCGAGCACAGAAGAAGCAAGGTCCAGAGCTCGTAAAGTGCTCGCCTCGGCGCTAGACAAGATCTTTGTCGGCCATCCCGTCCAAAGCAAGTCAGCAGCAAAGGGAAAAGCAAGCACATCAGCAGCAGCCGAGCAAGACGAGAACCAAGATGAACAGACTGAGACGGATGCACAACGCGCTGAGTCTTTTGCTGCGCTTCTGGAGGAAGAGCTTTTCGAGACCAACGCCGACGCCCATGGCTCGTTGCGCGTGGTTGGCTCAAAGTATAAGGACCGCTTCCGCACTTTTCTGTTTAGTCTCAAGGATGCAAAGAATACCACGCTGCATTCCAGGATCGCCTCGGGCCAACTCCAACCTTCTGAGCTGGCAAAGATGTCCAACGAAGAGCTGGCCAACGACGCCATCCGTCAGGCGACTGAGAAGGCGAGACTCGAAGCGCTGCATAGGAGCACTTTGCGCACAGACGAGGCTGGACCCCTGCGCAAGATGACGCACAAGGGCGAGATTGAGATCGAAAGCGATGCACTCGTCCAGCGCGACCAGCCAGGCAAATTCGATCGAGGCATCGATGCGAGAAAGGGCGACGACAAGCCTCCAGCGACCCGCGTCACCGAAAGCGAGCCAGCCATTTCAGCGCCAACGAAGGATGACGAGGACGATTCTGCAGACATCGCGTCAGCAGTGCCCAAAGATGATGCCGGACGTCGCTCGGCTCCCGCACCTGGCCTTGCCAACGAATCGCCCTCTCGCCTCAACTTTGGCGATGTCTGGACACGAAGCGAGGAGGTCAAGACTAATGATCAAGACGACGAACCTCAAGAATCCTACGGTTTTGGAGGTGGATCTCCTCATCACGAGGATTATGATCATGGTGTCACTGCGGACGCAGACCATGATGCCACAGGCGGCGCCGACGACTTTATCGACTCATTCCTCGACGGTCCGGATGAGGATCCGGTCAATCAAACGAGTTGCTCTGGCCAGTCGACCTCACAAGATCAAGCCAGATCTACAACACCAGCCACAGAGCCTCCCAGCAGTGCCGTGCATCGCTACCGCAGTATCATTTGGAACGGCCTCATCGACCTACCCGACGTCTTTGCATTCCAAGGACACGTCAAGCAAATCGCAGGTCGCAGCTTGAGCTCTGCAACCAGGGTCTGGCCCAAATTCTTCCCGGAAAGACCGCTCTTGATCGCTGGTCGTTTGCCCACGAAGGCTGCCGTCGACTACCTGCTCCAAGTGGCCAATGCCCCTAAAACCGAGATCTTGGCTTTCACGATGGAGCCAGGTGCAAGCAAGGACAGTGCCATGCCATCGCCTCAAGAGTCGGATCTGGCGAGCTTCACGGGAATGCTCAAGCACTTCAAGAATGCCGATCGATGGGGAGCGTTGTACATCTCGTCCAGCGTCAAAGGCAGCCTCATCAAGGATTTCTACGTGGTCCCACTGCTCAAGGACGAAGAGGTGCCGCTTTGGCTCGATATGGCCGAGTCGGACTGTCTCGGTGCAGACTGGCATACGAAGCGCGACCGCGACCTGCTTGTGCTTGTGGCAGTTGTGATTCGCGATGCACTGCAATCTGAGCTGTTGAAGGCGGAGAAGTCTCCGGGGCGCCACCGGAGCGTGACCAATGAGGAGGACAGACGCAGATCGGCTCAGGCTTCAGCTGCACAAGCTGCACAGGTACCGGCATCTGAAGAGGCGTACGATCCATCAGCCGGCCTCAGTCTTCCTTTGGGTCAGCCCAGCACAAGTCTGCCCGTTGCAGTATCTGGTGCTGCGCCTGCTGCTTCGGCCGGATTCGGTTCTGACGCTCTGCAATCCCTTCTTCGCACACTCGGCAAGACGACGGCACCGCCAGCGTCGAGCGGTGTCACCGCTCCCTTTGCAGGCGGCTTGAGCCCTTTCGGCGCAGCGCCACCGGGACCTCCGCCTCCGGGACCACCTCCTGGGCCACCTCCCGTGTTTCCAGGTGCCTCGGCTCCTGCCAGTGCTTCACCGATAGTCGGATCTTGGTCGCCCCTTCCTGCACATGGAGCTGGCGCTGCCGAGCCACAACATTGGCAGTATCAACAGCCACAGCAGCCACCGTATCCAGACTATGCTCACGGCTATGTCGGTGCACCTGAACCAGCGCCTTATGGGTATGGCGGCGGTCGTGGCCAGGAACACAGCTGGCCTCACCACGAAAGCTTGCCGCCACGGCCGCACAATGCAACCCCACCACAGCCACGAGACTTGCCAGAAGAAGAGTATCCTGGGCAGTACAACCCGGACTTTCTGGCCCAAGCTTCACGTGGAGGCGGTGGAGGGTATGGAGGACGAGGACGAGGACGCGGCAGAGGAGGACGGGGTCGTGACTGGGCTTGGTGATTGTCTTTTCGTATTCCACTGCGAGCAGTTCGGAGCAAGTTTTTTCAATCTCATCCTTATGAAGTGCATCTGAGTGGAGTTGCTTCTTGTAAATGAATGAGCTGCCGCCAAGAGGATGAACGGACTGTTATGCAAAATGAGCCAAGGTGATGAGTATGGATGGTGATGCTGTCGGCGGCAGTAGGAAGGCCAAGTCGTGCGAGATCGCCCGAGGATCCGCTGTCAAAGAATGAATGAGCCCTTTGCTTACTGTGCTACGTCAGTCTGAAGTCTCAATCAAAAAAGAAAAGGCAAAAGGCAATTCCTCAAATCCAAAACGATCAGAAAAATAGCGCAGCAGCGAGGAGCGAGAAGCAGGAAGAAGCAGAGTGATCTCGTGGCGCGTCCTGGCTGGAGCAGCCAAAAACGAAGAAAAAATATTGTGCGCCCTCAGAACTCTCAAGTCAGCCGGTGCCGATTCTCAAAGACTGAGAAGGAAGTCGGGAAATGAAAGCTCTGCGCTCAGAGATTCCTGTTGAGAAGGCCGTCTCCACTTTTGGTTCTTCATCACCATCACCAGCATCTGGCATTTGGATTTTGTCTTCAATCCGTGCCATCTCCTCCTCTCTCGACCCCCGCTGGAGCTTCCACGTCTGCCAGGTCGACCTCCAATCGCAGCCTCGACTTCGAAATCGGTTCCACCTTTTGACGACTCCCTGGCATCCAGCTCACCATGTCGGCTCCCGTCGCTCCTCCACAGGCCACCGCCTACCCACCAGGTGTTCAAGCTCCTCCTCCCTCGGGAGCTGAGCGTGTCGGTCCCGGTGCTCCGTCGCCTTTCCTCGACGAGAAGCGCGCCGCTTACCCCTCCGGTCTCACCCCACCTGTCTCTTCGGCTCCTTCCACCTCCATGTTTGGCTTCTTCCAGCCCATCGTTGCCCCCCTCAACAACGCTCTCGCCAGCATCCAGGACATTCGCACTCGTCTTGAGCTCTCCAACCCAGGTACTGTCGAGCATCTGCAGCGAGAGGTGAAGGGCGTCCACACCACCAACTTCATGTTTGACGGCGCACGTGCTGACTTGACGAAAGCGATCAGCATCAACCCCATCTTCCAGGTCACCCATGCCTTCTCGATGGGCTCGCAAGCCGCTCCTTCCTCGTACAACTTTGGCGCAGTCTACGGTGACAACAAGAACTTCTTCCAGGCCGGGTTGGACGACGGGCTCAACGTTACCATGCGTGCCAACCGCGGCTGGGTTCCGGGACACACCACCAAGGTTCAGGCTCAGTTGACAGCGACCGCCGGTCAATCCTTCGTCCAGTTGGAGCACGACTATCAGGGTACCGACCACTCGGCCAACTTCAAAGCTCTCAACCCATCACCTACCGATCTGACGGGGATCTACATCGTCAACTACCTGCAGAGTTTGACGCGCAACTTTGCGTTTGGTGTCGAGACGGTCTACCAGCGACCTTCGGCCGATATGGAGGAGGCGAGCACGGGATACATCGCCAAGCTGACCGGTGATAAGAAGGACTGGATCGCCACCGCCCAGGTTCAACCGCAGGGCGTTGCGCAGTGCACCTACTACCAGAAGCTGTCGGAGCAGGTGGATGTAGCGGCCGATCTGCAGATGATCACGATGGCGCAGAAGCGCGAGGCGGCGGCTACGCTGGGTGCGCGATACAACTTCAGGATGGCGACGTTGCGGGCGCAGATCGATTCGGCGGGCAAGTTGAGTTCGGTGTACGAGACGAGGCTGTCGCCTGCGTTCGGGTTGACTTTTGCAGGTGAGATCGATCACTTGCAAGGTGCGGCCAAGTTCGGGTTCGGCGTGTCGATCGAGAGTGGGAATGAGATGGATCCGAACGCTCCCCCGCCGAGTCCGCCCTCGGTGCCCATGTAGGTGGGTGGGGATGTTTTGATTCTTACCACCTCTCATTTCAGAAGGATGTCGATGTCCTGACAAAAAAAAACGGGCGAAGAGGAACGGGGATGGAGTCGATGATTAGACCCCCCGGCTTGGATCTGCTCGCAAACCACTGTTCTACTTTCGCCTCGCTTCAACATCATGTATTAAGCTCTTTTCGTGGACTCAACGCACTCATGCTATACAAAAACAGAATCCATCTTTCAACAGTGCCACCGCTAAGCTTTCTCGAGGCTCTTTGCAGTGATTCGGACGCGCTGATCGTGGTGACGAATGAAAATGAAATGCGGAGATGCTGAGAAGAATGAAGAATACAAGTACAAACTGCCGAAACTGCCGCTGCCTCGCGGGGGGAACTCACTGAGCCATGCCCTGATCCGGCAGTCTCTCGATCCTAAACTGCCTGCTGGCTATATACATCAACGGGATGCCCGGTACCTTTCTCACCCTCCTCCTCAACTCTCTATCGCATGTCGCTACGATATAACATTTATGACTCTGGATCCTTTCGACGATGCAGTCGTCGGCGTACGTGCCCTTATGCGAGCACTCCAGGCGCTCGAACCTCGGATCTCTGGCCACCCTCAGAGCGATTCTGTACTTTGGACCGAGCTTCTCCAGCTCCGAAATCACACAGGTCGTTATGCACGGGATGCTCTTGGCGTAGAGACAGTCCATCATGCCCTGTACGAGTTCGATCTTGTTCTGCAGCGCAAAGTTGATAAAGTTGGTGTCGACGAGCACGCGGTACGGTGGGCCGAGGCTGGTGTTGTGTTCGAAAAACATGGACGATGCCGGTGTCGAGATGTGGCGTACGACCGTCCCGTCCGGTGTGATGCTGGAGCCGGAGGAGGAGGAGGCTTTCTTGGCAGCCGAGGCGACAGCAGCATTCGCTTTCAGTCGGTCATCTTTGGGATTGAGCATCCGTTTGACCTCGCCGAATTTGCGCACTTGCTTCTTCTTGCCCATGTTTGCGGAGGTCGGCTGACGAACTAGGCCAGGAATGTGAGATAAAAAAGATGTGGTGACGTGCCTTAGGGCGATTACGTATGCGCGCTTGGTGTGCTGTGTGGTAAAGAGAAGGGTGGTGATGCTGCGATGCGGGAGGGCTGGTGGTGGCGAGTAGAGTGATGATGGTTTGTGGGAAAAAAAGTTCCAAAGTCTCAGGGTTCATCGAACAAAATTTAGAGGCGAAAGCTCCACTTCCACGTTCTCCAAAATTTCGCCCTCCCTCTGAGCCTTTCGAATCTAACACATTGTGAAAAATCGCCGCCCTCGCCGACTCCACCATCCTTCCGCACCCTCTCTCTCTATCTGATAACGAACGAGCCTTCATTTTGCAATTGCAATACACAACAACGGATGCGACTAGAGTACAGATAACTTGATGCCCATACCGAAACGACGAACCAGCGTCGCTAATCAAGCAGCTTACCCTCCTTCCTCCTCCTCTCCCTCTCCAACGGCGTCGACGCGCCCGACTCAATCGACTCGGGCGTCCCATGATACCCATACTGATGAACTTTACACCTCAGCAACCCGGCATAGAAACGCTGCACCAAGAAGAAGCACTGCAGGCGCAACGCAGTGAAGAACAGCCCGATTACCATCAGCAGCGGCACCAGCGTGGTTCGGAAGCTCTCTTCGCAGTTTTCCGAGGCCAAGACGCCGTCGAGCAGGGTTTCCCATCCGGAAGCTGCGGCGGAGGTTGCGTCCGAGGCTGCGCCTGGTGAGGCTGCGCTTCCGGATGGAGCGAGATCGACGTTGGGTTGCGCGCTGTTCCCGCTGACCGATCCTGGCGCGTGCGGTTTGGGGCTGGAGAACCACGCTCGAACCTCGCCCGATCCGAACTCGTCGCACAGGTGCGCTCTGACGCTCGGATACGTACACACGATCGCCAGCGCAAGCAGCGAGAGCGTCGAGAGGAGGAAATCGAGGAAAGAGTGGATCACAAACAGCCGCGATAGCCACAGCTGAGATCGCAAAACACCGACGACACCCGCGCAGCAGCAGAGTACGCTCAACAGGATGTACCACCGAAGCGTACCGATGACCAGGCGCAACGCATCCCACTGCATCCGCTCGACGTCGTCGGCCCCGTCGTCGAGGAGGGTGTAGGCGGGAGGTGGGGCGGCAGCATCGGTGTATCGGCCCAAGGTGGGTTCGTTGGGTCTTGCGTTTGGTGACGATGGCTTCCTGTTGTCGTTCGTCGAAGCGCCGGCGCTGTTGCTGCCCTGCGTGGGCACAAAAGACAGACCTTGCGCTTTCAAGTACGCTTTGGCTTCCGCGATCCACTCTGGAAGGTAGACGTTCTTGTTCGTCGCTCCATCGCCGTCGGCAGCCGCGAGATCGATGAGCTCGTCCAATTTGGCCGCAGAGTGAGTGAAATGGTTCGGCGTAGGTACGAACGCCGCTGAAGCCGGTGGTGCCGGTCCCAGCCCGCGCTCCGGCACGTCTGGAAGCGTCGATCGCAGCGCACCGAGCCAAGAGTAGATATTGAGGTGTACGACGATGCCGAGCACGGCGATGGCCAATGTGGCTGTTCGTGGTGAGATCCAGCTCAAGACGCCGGTGCTCGAAGAGCTCGTCGAGGAGCGGCCCATCGGTGCGAGTATCGACTGCTACGCAAGATGCTATGCGTTGCGTACTGAGCTGACCTTGTGAGGGTACGATGTAGTCTTGTTCATCCCCCGCGCTGGTGGTGATGGAGTGCAAAGGAGATCCGAGGTCGAGCCAAAAAAAAAAAGGAGCGGGGCAAAGATGGCCCAAAGCTTAGTTGTTGTCTCATGCGCATGCGAAGCGCTAGGATCGTCAGATGCTTGGCAAAAAGAAGAAAGGGCCAACTTGAGCACAAAGCGAACCGGATTAAGAGATCCGAAAGCAGCACTGTCATGTGTATATGCGGAGAGGAGAGGCGGTCTTAAGTTACCGAAAAAGAAATCTGCGCGAGTCTTGTGCCTGCAGCAGCAGCAGCAGCAGCAGCAGCAGTTGCACACGCAAAATGCGGCTCGACCTCCGTCGAAAACCGAAGCGAGCTGGGGAGCGGCGTCGACGCTAAACTTGGCAAGTCACACGGCACGCGACCCTTGGTCTCTCAGCGTTGTCTATCTTGTCAGCGTGATTCTACTGCTGAGAGCCGAAGCTGATTGCGAAAGCAACGAAGCTGCTCAGAAGCAGACTCAAGAGAAGAAAGAGGGGCTGCCAAGTGTCGGACTTTCCTTGCTCGGTCGATAGTCACCGTAGCCGTGTAGAAGGGAAGCGCTCGAGCCGCCCGAAATCGAGCGGTAACTCCGCGGGGCTTGCGTGGATTCTTTTTTTTTCTTCTTGCTCTTCTTCCAGGGTCCAGAATGAATGCTTCTCATCACCACCGGCACGTCGGTCGTCTCCGTATGTACAGCAACCTGAGCTCTAGTTAGCTTCAGTGACCTCTCCCACACCAGCGATGTGGAGTCGAAGCATCGGAAGGACCGGCGCACATCGTCGTTCCGTGACGACTTGCTTTGGCTTCCCTTCGGCACTGCTCCGACGACCAACACCACACCCTCGAAGCATCACCGCCTCTTCCCACGCCACATCCGCCAAACCACGACTGATCCTCGGCATCGAAACGTCATGTGACGACTCTTGCGCCAGCATCGTCTCCTCCGACCGCACTATCTTGTCGTCCGTCGTTACTAAACAAGACCATTCCTCCACCGGCGGCATCCACCCGCTCTCCGCCGCTTTGGGACACCATGCCAACCTTCCCTCCGCCATCTCCACCGCGATCGACCAGGCTGGTATCGACGCAGCCGATCTCGACGCTATCGCCGTCACCCAAGGTCCCGGTATGGCAAGCAGTCTCGGCGTCGGTCTGTCCGCAGCCAAAACGCTGTCGGCTGTACTCGGCAAACCGTTGATCTACGTACATCATATGCAGGCGCATGCGTTGACGCCGTTGCTGACCGAGGCGCATCCGCCAGAGTTTCCGTTCTTGGTGATGTTGGTTTCGGGCGGTCATACGATGTTGGTGCTAGCCACGAGCGTGACCGAGTTCAAGATCCTGGCGACGACAACCGACGATTCCGTGGGTGATGCGTTTGACAAGGTGGCGAGGGATTTGGGGATTCCGTGGACTTCGGCGCCGGGAGCGGCGTTGGATAAGCTCGCTCGGAAGGCGAAAGAGGGAGAAGAAGGTGTCGTGTTTCCGATACCTTGCAAAGGCCAGCCACTTTTCTCTTACTCTGGACTCAAGGCGGCAGTTCAGCGCCATGTCGAGGCGAACGGTGGTGTGGATATGGCAGAGTCTCAAAAAGCTTCGATCGCAGCTGCATTCCAGACCGCAGCATGCGCGCAACTCGAAGACAAGCTCAGCATGGTCTTGCGACCTTCTCACGTCATCGAGGATTCGAAACGTCGTCCTTTACCCCGCATCGCCCTGCCCGACGGCGTGTCCGGCGACGACATCCGCACGCTCGTTTGCAGCGGTGGCGTAGCGAGCAACGCTTTCCTCCGCTCTCGCCTGAGAACACACCTCGACGCTCTCAACCGGACCGACGTCGACTTGCAATTCCCCCCGCTCTCCCTGTGCACAGACAACGCAGCGATGATCGCGTGGGTCGGACACCTCATCTACCACCAACGCACTTCGGACTACTCTCGTCAAGCAAGACCCAAATGGAGCATGGAAGATATCCCTCAGTGATTTCCTTCGCCCACACCCTCACTCGATCTATACCAAATGCAAATGCAATGTATTTCTACTCATCACTCTTGACCCGCTTATGCGGCCCCCAAGGACCACCCATCTCATCCTTCCCCTTTCCCCTCTCCCTACCCACTTCGCTGAAAAACTTCCCCTCCTGCGTCGCTCCGGCATCCCTCTTCTTCGACCGCAAGTCCGAGTCCCAGGCGAAAAAGTTGCATCGGTACTCCGGATTCACGTCGCCCTTTGCACGCCCCGATTTCTCGTAGCCAGGTCCGACGGGCCGATTGCACAGCCAGAACTTCCGGCCGTGGTTCGGGCCCGGTTTGTTGACGGTCCACGCGCGACACGGTTCCGAGTGGTTGCGGCACAGAGGCGGGGGTTGCGGTGAGAAGATGGCGCCCCACGCGAGCGACGTGCCGACTCGCGCTGCTGCTGATTGTTCGGGTTGCGCAGGCCCTGGTGAGGCGGAAGGCTCGAATTGGGAGATCTGATCTTCGTCATCGGCGTCCGGAAGGGGGGCGTTGTTGGTTCTAGCGCTGTCCGAAGACTTGCTGGATTCGTCGACCTGCGTGGGTGTAGAGGCGTCGGTCTCTTGCGATAGATCGATCGCTGATGTCGGCTGGCTAGTCGCTGTGGTGGGTGTGCTCTTGGGCTTTGCGAAAAACGACTGGAGGCTCGTCTGCCCTTTCAGACTGGCTCCGTTCTTGGCCTTGAGGGCGTCCTTGCCTTTGGTCGCCGAAGTTGATCGTTTGGGTGAAGCAACCTCTCGCTTGCCGTTCGAAGACGGTTGACTGGCAGAAACCTTGGTCGGCGACGGCGTCATTGAAGGAGCCGTCGCAACAGGCGCAGAAGCCGAAGGCACAGCCCCTTCGGCTGGACGGGTCGAGGTCGAGTGTGGATCGGCAGCAGCATCGGTCGAGTGCGAGCTATGTTCGATGTTGACACCCTCCTGTTGTGAATGCAAGGAAAACAACGTATCGACTAGCGAGCTTCCTTCGCCCTCCGCCTCTGCTGCCGCGCTAACATCTCGAAACGTTCCGGCGCCATTCGCTCCCAGAGTCGAGCTTTCGTCGCGTACTGCCGCACTGGAGTCTTTCGTCTCGGTCGGCAGAACGACAGCCGGACTACCGCTCTTCACCGATCCCGCCTTCCTCCCCGCCCCGAAAAACGAAGCCAACTTCCTCTGCTTCCCCGAAAACTCGTCATAATGGCAGGCTGCCAACGCCGGCGGCAACCTATCCCCCCCACCATGCATCAGATCAGCCAGCTTCACCAGCTTCCCATCCACCTCCCTCTCATCGTACAAGTCAACATAGATTGGACAGTGATCGCTCCCATACACGTCCGCCTGAATATCTGCGCCTTTGATCCACGGCAACAGCCCTTCTGTCACCAGCGTGTAATCCAGCCTCACACCGTAGTTTGCGGGCCTTGCGTCGATGAGCGTGTTCCAGCAGGTGAACATTTTCTTTCTCTCGGGATGGAATTTCCTGCCGACGTCGTAGAACTTGCCTTGGGGTGCGAGGAAGGTTTGGAACCACGATCGGGCAGGATGCTGGTGGAAGTGGGTCCAGCCGTGTTCCTTCATGCTTTGTTCGGGGTCGCAGTGGTCGATGGGATCGCGGATGATGTTCATGTCGCCCACGATCATGACTTGGCGTCCGGATCGGATGAGACGATGAGCGCGTTCTGCGAGGCCTTGGTAGTAGGACATTTTGTAATCGAGTCGTTCGGGTCCGGTTTCGTTGGGGCAGTAGACGTTGAACAACACAAACAGTCCAAGGTCCAGCACCACACACCTTCCTTCTTCGTCGAGTGCGTTCCAGATCGCAGGTTCGACGTCGTCCCTCGTATCAGCTGGGATGCAACCGATGGGTTCGTTGGGTATTGAAGGGTTGCTCGAGACGTTGGTGACGGCTACCCGACCAGTGATGCCCTGTTCGGCTTTGAGCGGGATGGATACGCTCTTGCGCACATACGTGACGGTTCCAGAGTATCCCTTTGTCGGGTGAAAGTTGAAAAAGGCGTTGTAGGAAGGGAGGATACACATGGGTTCGGTGAGCTGTTTGCGTGTCATTTTAGTTTCTTGGAAACAGGCGATGTCGGCTCCGAGGTGTTCGAGACACGCTTCCCAGTCGGGGAGCTTGTACCATGGCTGGTAGCCTTTGAGCGTCCGGAGTCCGTTGATGTTCCAGACTGTGATCCGCATTGTGCTGGATAGGCTGGCGTGAGGTGTTGCGAGGGAAGTTTGAGTGGGGGATTATGGGTGCTTGGTGCACCTGCAATGGGTCATGAGAAAGCCATGTCGGTTCGTATGCTGAATCGGTCCGGAACTGGTGTTGATACGCTAGAGACCAGATCGTGTGCTTGCCCGTCTTGGCTTCCGGTGAGGTGTTTCTCCTTGTTCGACTCTTGACAGCGTCGTCAGACATAGAAAGGTCGAGGTGGCAAGCAAGGAAGCTCTCATCGTGTTGGTCTCCGCAAGCTCAGCATCACGGGGTGGAGGCATCAACTCCAAAAAAAGACCCCGCAAAAATGCGGTATCGATCGGGTTCATTCGCTATGAATCGGGGGTGCTTCCCCACCGCGTTGAACGCCGCTTTGATACGCAATCATTCCTTTACAACTCGACCCCACCATTCGACCATCCGGCAAAACGAGTCTTGCCCTCGTGGTACAGCACATCCAGGCACCCTGAGCAGCTTCCAGGTTTGATCAGCGGAAAAAGACTCTCTTGTCTCGTAGACGCTCGTCAAATGACGGCTCGGTGAGCGGATTCGCGGTCAACTCCACGCCTATCCCGCCCACGGCTTAGCGTCGAGCACGCATCCAACTCGTCCTCGCTGCGATCCACTCGATACCTCGAAGCCAACATGGACCCGCACACATCATCCGCCCCAACATGGGCCGACATCGAAGAAGCTACACGCTCTGGTAGGCCTCACAATCCTCATCCTGATCAGTTGCATTTACGTTCATGACTAACTTAGCCCTGCAACGTCCTCCTCATCCACGGACCTTGCTGCGGCTTCACTTTCTTTCGCTTCAACACAGACGCCGGCTCACCATCACCCACACTGGTCGACTCCCCCGCGTGGCACTACGACGACACGATCGTTACCGATTTCGGCCCCGCCGCTCTCGACGACGAAGTGCGCATCGTCGAATGCTCGGATTGCAACAAACCTGTGCTTCAGGAAGCGTTGGCGTTTCATCAGCAGAATTGCAAACTGATCAAAGATATTGCCGCTGGCCGCGTTTCACCTTCGGTGTTGGAGGGAGATTTGCGGAAGCGTCGGATGCTTGATGGTAAGCCTCCCCCCTCCCTCATCTATCACATTCATTGCACGTATTCTAACAATCCTTTCTCTTGGCAGACGACGAAGAATCGCTCCTCGGTGGTGACGACCTTCTCAGCTCCACCCCGCTCAGCAAGAAACAAAAGAAAGCCGCGCGCCTCGCCGCCGCCGCCGCCGCTGTCGACAAAAAGGGCGGACGCAAAAACAAAGGACCCATCGACGTCGACAAGCAGTGCGGAGTCATCAACGACAAAGGCTTGCCGTGTTCTCGGTCTCTCACGTGCAAATCGCACTCTATGGGCGCCAAACGTGCCGTCGAAGGACGATCGGCTCCGTACGACACGCTGCTGTTCGAATGGCAAAAGGCGACCAACCCGAGCTTCGTCGCTAAACTCGAAGAGAAGGAGAAAGCGATTGCAGCTGCAAAAGCTGCGGCCGCTGCAGCACCGCCAAAGGAGAAGAAGAAGAAGCCGGCGAAGGACGGCAAGACCAAGAGCGCCGCTGGAGGCGGAGCAGCAGCGGCGAGCACCGTGTTCATCGAAGACGACGATATGGACATGTACGATGCGCACGCGGATGAGGATCAGATGGACCAAGAGCTGGTGTCGGTGCTGGGATCGATTGCGAATGCTGCGGCGAAGGATAGGACGACGGTGCTGCCGCTGGCGACAAGATCGTTCGCAGGGGGTTATACGAGCAGGGCGAAGCGCATGCGAGATTTGCGAGAGTTGTTGAGGGAAGGTCTGGCCCCGGGTGGTGGTGCGTACGGCATCAATGGGTATGCGAGCTGGAGGCCGGCGTACGCGGTAAACGGGGCCGGGAAGAAGGGCGTCGTTAGTGGCGCGTGATGGCTCTCCAGCATGAGCGTCGATTGTGTCTTTTTTTAATCGCACTGTCGTTTTGTAATTGTATCGGTCTGTTCTCTCGGTGTCGGTGTGTGACCTCTCGGTGTCAGTGTTTGAACACTCTAACCTGTCTCAGTCAATCCACCTCTGCAATCGAGTCAAAAACATATTCAAATACATTCGCAACCGAGTCCAAAACCGATACAAGTACATCACATCAACCAACAACCCTACTCTACTCTACGCACCAACCGACGAATCCGCACCCTCTGCGCCATCCTTCGACCTCGAGATCGCGCCGTCCAGATCCAGTGGCAATCGGACCATGGTATCGATCAGCGCGGGTTTGCTCGTCGACGCTGGACCGTAGGTGTACAGGTCGTCTTCTTCGTCTTGCTCTGTTGAGGTGTCGGCGCTCGAGTTGGCGTCGTTTGCCGCCGCGGGGTTGGTGAACACTGTCGATGCTGTTTGTTTTTTTCCGTCAAGCAATGTCAGTTGAACCGCATAGATCAGCAAGTGAGGGAGATGGGGGTGATACGTACCTCTAGCGATCTGAATCGCCCTGAAAACGCCTTGCCAGGAACCCATGACTGAAGCGATTGCTGTTCGATAACCCCAAACCAAAAACGAATGTCAGTAATGCAGAAGGAACGTAACTCGGAAGAGGGAGGTAAACTTACAATCCCCACCATCAGCCATAATGTCAACCTTCTCCGCCAACCTCTCCAACTCCTTGACCATTCGCGCAGATTGATCCTTCAACGCCCGCAAACCTTCCAATTCAGCCTGCTTAGAGATCAACCGAGCTTGGTTGGCGGACGAAGAAGGCCCGCCAAACATCATGTTGTTTCCCCCCGCCGAGGGATACATCGATTGTCGGCCGGCGCCACTCGCGGCGCCACCCATCATGGTCGAAGGTCGTTGCGCCATCGTTTCCGTGTAGTTTCGAGAGTGCAGTCGTTGAAAGGTGTGAGCGTTGGAGTGTTCGCTGGTGTGAGAGGTCGTTGCGATGATGTTGGTTGAAGGAAAGATGGAGGTGTTGTTTGTCCGCGCAGGTGTTGTTCTGTCCCGAAATTTTAAAAATACCACACACGAGGCAGCACAGCAGTGTCTCAGCGCACTCATCAACGCGCGCGCACATTTACGCGTCTCCGCCATTTCCAAGGGCAAAGCTTCACCTGCACCTGGCCGTCACATGCGATAAGATCGACGTCGCCGCTGGCCCGCTGCAACGACCACACACACACCAAGACGCAACCTGAAACTTGTATGAAATTGAAACAAAACGATGAATAGACAAACGAAAACCGTGCAAGAAAAGACAAATCCAGTCCAAAAGGAGGCGACCCTCTCTAATCAGTGAGAGTACGGAACGCCTCAGCAATGTCCTGGTTGAGCTTGTCAAACTTCTTAGTGATCGCCTCCTCACCATCCTTGGGGCTCTCGAACTTCTGCTGCGTAAGCTGGTAGATGACGTCCGAACAGTGCTCCTTCACCTTGGCCCAGGTCATGTCCGGGTTGTTGGCGATAGCAGCCTGTGCGCGGTCGTGGAAGTCGACAATGTTCTTGAGCATGCCCGACGTCTTGTAGAAGGGGCAGTATGCGTCGTACTCCGAGATACCGTTCTGCTGCAGGTAGTCGTCCTTCATGATCTTGGCGACGTCGAGCGTCACTTTGTCACCCTCACCGAGCGCCGACTTACCGACAAGCTGCACAATTTCGGCCAAGTCGGAGTCCTTCTGAAGCATGCTCTTGGCAGTGGTACGCAGCGAGATGAAGCCAGGGCGGTTCTTCTCGTAGTAGGGCTCGAGGGCGTTGATGTAGTTCGAGTAAGACACATCCCAGTTGACCGATGGGAAATGCTTACGTTGCGCGAGCTTCTTGTCGAGACCCCAGAAAGCACCCACAATACCCAGCGTAGCCGATGTGACCGGGTCCGAGAAGTCACCACCGGGAGGCGAGACGGCACCGACAATCGAGACGGAACCTTCACGCTCTGGCGAACCAAGACAGGCGACACGACCGGCACGCTCGTAGAAACTGGCCAGCTTGGCACCCAGGTAGGCCGGGTAACCGGAATCGGCAGGCATCTCGGCGAGACGACCCGAAATCTCACGAAGAGCCTCGGCCCATCGCGAGGTCGAGTCGGCCATCATGGCAACGTTGTAGCCCTGGTCACGGAAGTATTCGGAAAGCGTGATACCGGTGTAGATGGAAGCTTCTCGGGCAGCTACTGGCATGTTGGAGGTGTTGGCGACCAAAGTGGTTCGCTTCATGATGGGGAATTCTTCGCCGTCCCTCATCAATGTCAACTCGGGGAACTCGGCGAGTACTTCAGCCATCTCGTTACCGCGCTCACTAAAAGAGTTGAGGGAGAAGAGTATAAGAAGGATGTTTGAGTCAGTAAAGGTCGCTTCGATGTGGTTTGAATGTTGAATAGCACTTACCCGCATCCGACGTATGTGATGATATCCGAGTTGGAGTACTTGGACAAAGCCTGCGAGATAACCGTCTTACCACAGCCGAAAGCACCGGGGATGGCAGTGGTACCACCCTGGATACAGGGGAAGAGCGAGTCGAGGATACGCTGACCAGTGAGCAGGGGGTTGTTGGCAGTCAGCTTCTCGGCAACGGGACGAGGAGCACGGACGGGCCAGATTTGAAGCATGGTGTGCTTCTGCTTTTTGCCGTTGAACTCGGTCTCGAGCACAACATCGTCGACCGAGTAGGAGCCCTTCTCAGCAATGTGAGTGATGGTACCCATGGCACGAGGGCCGAGCATGAGCTTGTGGTCCTTGAGCAACGAGTTCTCGTAGACGGAACCGAAGATGTCACCTCCGCTGATGTGGTCACCAGTCTTGAGCTGACCTGGGGTGAAGTCCCACGAGAGCTGGCGATCGAGCGCCTGAGTGTTGATACCACGGGGGATGTAGATACCGCCGCTCTTCTTCATGATGCCTTCGAGGGGACGCTGGATACCATCGTAGATGTTCTCCATGAGACCAGGACCGAGCTCGACGGAGAGCGGCTTGCCGGTACTGAGCACAGGGTCACCGACGGAAACACCGGAAGTCTCCTCGTAGACCTGGATGGTGACCTTATCAGCGTCGATTCGAATGATCTCTCCGACGAGCTCGTCGTGGCCGACACGGACGAGCTCGTACATGCTCGAACCGATCATGTTCTCGGCGACTACGACTGGACCAGAGACACCAAAGACGGTACCGAAACGGCGCTCGCGCTCCTCATCGCGGATCTTGGGAAGATCCTTCTTCTGGTCGGTCATGGTGATGGCTTTGTCGATGCGATGGGCTGTGGTGGACTATGCGGCTGCACGAAGCCGGATGTTCGTTGAAGAAGATCGAGAAGAATGCACTCTGAAGCTCCGAGCAAGTTCTCTGTATCGAGTGAGCTAGCTGATCCAAGAGGGAGAGGATGGAGGGTATACGGTGCGAGGAAGAAGTTGATAGGATGATGATACGAAGATGCGAAAGTGGAGCTGTGACTGGCAAAGCGGTTCCAAACCAAATTCGTAGCTTGGCGCGTTTGGCTGTTCAGCTGAGCTTGTGCGAGCGAAAGAGTGCGATTGCAGCAGCGCAGCCAAAGCGCTCTGTCTCTCTCACTGAATTCTGATAGTGGCTCGTTCGCACGAAGCACTTGGCCCCTATGCTCTCTCAGGCCTTCTCGCGCGTTACTGCTGATGCATCGAAAACCAGAAAAAAAAGTCGAAGCTGAAGGTTACAGCGATGTAACAATTTTGAATTTTCGATTTTGCTCCACTTTGGCGGTGATCGACTCAGCACACACGCTGTGTGGCTCAGAGGCGCGTTCTCGAGTTGTTCTGCGGGCGAGCCAAGTTGACGACGCCTCACCTCCACGAGCCAGACTGACACTCTCTTTCGCTTTGTCCCAAACCATCACTTTCTCAACCATCATTCCTCTCACATTGGTCGCCTCTTTGCCATTTACCTGCACCACAACCTCTATTCAAAGAGAATCGACGACTACATCGTTTCAGAGCAGCATCTTGCTTTCGCGTCTATATCGACCCAGCCACAACTAATTCACCCGGCTCTCTGAAGCCAAGCCCAACACAACACACAAACACACCCACAACATGCCGCCCAAAGCCGACTGGGAGAAATACAAGAAGCCCGATGTGGATTCCAAAGATGAAGAAAAGATCGTTGCGCTAGACGAGGGCGACATTCAGCTGCTCAAGACCTACGGTCAAGGTCCCTACGCTGCGTCGCTCAAGAGCATCGAAAACGAGATCAAGGAGCTGCAGAAGCGCGTCAACGAGAAGATGGGCGTCAAGGAGAGCGACACAGGTCTCGCACCACCGAACCTCTGGGATTTGCCAGCAGACCGACAACGTATGGGCGAGGAAGAGCCTCTCCAGGTAGCACGCTGCACCAAGATCATCCGAGCTGATACCAAGAAGGAGGGTGAGTCGTCAGAAGGAGGTGCAGCTGGTAGATCAGGAGGTCTCGGAGGTCTGGGCGGTCTGGGCGGATTGGGAGGGTTCGGTGGCTCTTCGCACCCAACAGCCGACGAGGAGGACAAGTACGTCATCAACGTCAAGCAGATCGCAAAGTTTGTCGTGTCGCTCGGTGAACGTGTGGCGCCTACAGATATCGAAGAGGGTATGCGCGTCGGTGTCGATCGCAACAAGTATCAGATTCAGATCCCACTACCACCCAAGATCGACCCTTCCGTCACCATGATGCAGGTCGAAGAAAAACCAGATGTCACCTACGGCGATGTTGGCGGTTGCAAGGAGCAGATCGAAAAGTTGCGAGAAGTCGTAGAGCTTCCACTGCTTTCACCGGAACGATTCGTCAACCTCGGTATCGACCCACCCAAGGGTGTTCTGCTGTACGGTCCACCAGGAACCGGCAAGACGCTCTGCGCTCGAGCCGTCGCCAATCGAACAGACGCCACTTTCATCCGAGTCATCGGTTCCGAGCTCGTCCAAAAATACGTCGGAGAGGGAGCGAGGATGGTCCGCGAGCTGTTCGAGATGGCGAGGACCAAGAAGGCGTGTATCATCTTCTTCGACGAAGTCGACGCCATCGGCGGTGCCCGATTCGACGACGGTGCAGGAGGAGACAACGAGGTGCAGCGAACCATGCTGGAGCTCATCAACCAGCTCGACGGCTTCGACGCGCGAGGCAACATCAAGGTTCTGATGGCCACCAACCGACCCGACACACTGGACCCTGCGCTGCTGCGTCCAGGCCGTTTGGACCGAAGAGTCGAGTTCGGTCTGCCAGACAACGACGGCCGCGCCAACATCTTGCGCATCCACGCGCGCTCCATGTCGGTCGAGAAGGACATTCGATACCATCTCATCGCACGTCTCTGCCCCAATGCTACCGGTGCCGAGTTGCGAAGTGTAGCGACCGAGGCGGGTATGTTTGCCATTCGTGCGCGTAGAAAGATGGCGACCGAGAGGGATTTCTTGGATGCGGTGGACAAGGTGATTCGACAGGGAAGCAAGTTTTCGTCGACTGCGCTGTATGCTCAGTACAACTGAGGTGGTGTACTATCATGGTTTCGAAAGCAGTTCAGCAGGCTGAATGTGTGTGTTTTGAGTGTGTGTGTGCGAGTGAAAGCTGGGGTATCAAATTGCGTGTGGTCTTTCAATCGTGATCATCCTCTGTCGTGCCTGGGCACAGTTGCTCCAACTCGTTCGCTGTATCATACTGACAGTTGCAAAACAGGCAGTAGGCATACTTCACTCTCAGCCTGTCGAGTATCAGCTCGAGCTGGCTTTTGGTGTCCAACTCGACAAACATCTTTGCATCTTCTCTCAACTCTTCTTGCGCAAATGCGACCTGTAGCAGCTCCACGGCTTGCCTGAAGGACGGATCGGAGCGGCAGTTTTCGTCGATGGATTCGATCGATGAAGCGGTACCGGAAAGCTGGTGGTGTAGGTTGGGATCGAGCCATAGCGGGCTGTAGTGGATGTCGTGCGTCGAGTCGAGGGAAATGAGGGTTGCTCGGGCGCGCGAGACGAGGTTGGCGGTGTGTCGTTGGACTTGCTGCTGCGCGATGCGGGTGCGGAAGTCGGTTTCGGCGGTGGTGGCTGGGGTGGAAGGTTTGGATGAAGCGGCGAGGATCGCTTCGGACACTTCGACCGGAGGTTTGCGGACGACCCCGATGCCAGCACGTCTGTTGGTTCCCAGCCATCGCTGGTCGGGTCGCAGAGGTTCGGTTGAAGGTCTTGCAGCAGAAGTGGAAGCGGAAACGCCGCCGGTTAGGTATTCGTCTTCTTCTCGACCTTGTGAGGCCGCAAGATCTTTGGAGAGAGAGAGTCGTTCGCCACTGTCAAGGGTAGATGGCGTCGATGGTGGGCTTGCTTCGTCTTCATCCTCTTCTTCGACGCTTTCTGCACCGGTCATGCGCTTGCCCAACGCCTCTCCCTTTCTGTAGCCCATAGCGAGCATCATCTTCATCGCTTTTGTTCTCCCATCCTCCACTACCTCTTCGGGCTGCAGTAGATCCCATCTCCGCTTACCCCCCTCTTCGATCGGCAACTTGCCACCGCCCGCAACGATCTCTGCTTCCGCTAGCAGGTCCCTATCCAGCCCTTCCTGTCGCGCTTCTTCCTCTCGCTGCTTGAGAGGTTTGGTTTTGGTCGAGTAGTGCGCTTCGAGCTTGCGTCGCTTGTCGGTGTAGGTCAAGGGTTGTTTGGGCTCGGTGGTGACGAGGTATTTGTCGGACATGAAGTCGTCGTCGTCGTCGTCGTCGTCGTCGTCGGTTGCAGGGGTGGGTTCGTCATCGTGAGAATGCGCGGTGGACTGCGAGGATTGAATCTCTGAAAGAAGTCGTCGCGGGTCGAAGCGCGGCTTAGAAGTCGACGGACCACTGGCCTGCATCTTCGGTGCTGCGAGACTACTCGTCGACGATGAGCAGCAGAGAGCCAGACCAAGGTGTTGGTCATCAAGGTGTTGGTCATGAAGAAGCCAAGCTGCATGCTCGTGCGGACGGGAAAAACCTCCACACCTGCTGAGCAGCTACCAAAAAAAAAATCGCGCGGAAACGCCGGATCACGGCTCTGACCAGCGCCCTGTCCGCACTTGGCCGTCAACTGACTCACATTCGTCGTCACAGCAAAAGGTACAAGCAGATGACAGAGCAGTCGACACCTGAAATTCTGGTTCCGAGAGTGTATTGTTACGAGGATGAAGTATTAGATACAAGCCTAAAGAGCTGAGAAAAGTGGAGTGAAAAGAAGAAGAAAACGGCCAGAGTAAAGTTGGCCGGAGGACCCTGTATGAGGGCGAGAAGGGTCGATAGCCGCTCGTTCGATGACGCTCTTGCGCTCGAAGGAAGGGACGGCTTGATTGAGGAAGGCATCAATATCGGTTGGTGCTACCTTGCTCCCTCGAATCGCAAATGTCGTGGCTGTGAGCATGCAACATCGTCCACCGCCCTTCCCGCTGTTGCAAAACATCGTTCGCGACACGATTGGACGTCGACCGAGTTTAAAGCGACTTGACCCGCTTCTTCTGACGCTCCTCCAAATCCTTACCCACCAACGTCTTGGCCGCCTTCCAGAACTGCACGCAGTTAATCACCTGCTTGGCCGCACAGATCGGGAACGTGATCGCACCCACGATCTGCGGCCAACTAAGCTGCGGGGTCTCCTTGATCACATACGCGATCCACGGCGACGCCTTCACAGCCGACGGTACCAAGAACATCAACGGCTCGATGTCCAACCCGAACGGCCTCTTGTAGAAGTCCATCAGATACAGGCAGACGAAGAACAGCTCGTTGCCCGCACAGAACATGAAGAGCGTCCTGCTATCGTTGTAGTAGTACCACAAGATCTTGGAGGTTTCCGAAGTGACCTTTTTGTGCGACTCGGATCCGGTGACGAGCGAGCTGTACATGTGGATGTAGTGCGAGCTGAAGTCGAGCGTGATCAGTCCTTGGAAGATGACGGCGCATCGTGGATAGGCTGCTGTCAAGAAACACAGTAGACAGGCGGTGGTACATCGATCGGTGACCATGTCGAGGACGGCTCCGAATTTGGTCGATTGACCCAACGCTCTCGCTGCCATCCCGTCGAACGCATCGAGCAAGCAAGAGACACCGTAGAGTAGAGTGCAGACCTTCGGGTTGCCCTTCATAAAGTAGAGCGATAGAGCGGCGAGGATGACACGGGCATATCCTATCAAGTTGGGCACGAAGAGGAACACGTTTTCGTCCGCCTCGTTTGCTCGCTGTAGCAGCGCTTCCGACTTGCCACCTGCAGTGCCGTTGGCAGCTGCTACGTCCGCCGCTGTCGCTTTCGAGTTGCGTGTGCTTCTTGGCATGGTGTATTGAGGATGTACGGATCGGCCTCGCAGTTTTGTCGATGCACCGGAGGGGGGATCAAAATCGAGCAAGTCTCCTTATCGCCGAATGAAGATGGCCGAACAGCGATGTTGCCAAGGAGGTGCGAATCGTTGGGAACGTAGTGATGATGGTGGTTGAGAGAGAATGGATTGGATTGGATTCTTGGCGGATGGAAAAGTGGAATTGCCGATAGAGTGTGAGAGTGGTCGGGCCATTTCCGCCGTGTGACGCATTTCGAGTCTCTTTCGGAAATCAACGCTTTGTCGGGTGGAGAAAAGTGCCCAAAGTCCGCCTTTTCAAGGCACAGACACACAGCAAAAATCGATTTCGGTCACTGCCTCCGATGCGGCTGCGAGACGCCTCTCAACACACTGTGACTGACAAGGCGGCAATTTTTGCGGCTCCTCTCTTCTGAGCGTGAAATTCGCCCGCAAATTCGAGAGTGTTATGTCACGCTTAGCAACACTTTTACGGGTCGCGCTCGGTGTTGGGTGTTGGTCCGAGAGCCGAACTTGTCAAACGCACCTTCCACCTTCTTGACCAACACCTTCGCAACCTTCGCACACATCGCATTCCGACAGGAGGCAGCAGACAGGGTCTCAGTCCTGCCACTACGCCAGCCATGTCCGCCGCGAGGCCCCACACCGACCCCACGAGGAGCAACCTCGACACGCTCTCCTCCGTCTGCTACACCATTCCTTGGCGACCCAAGAAGAAGTCCAAAAAGACCTCCTCTTTCACCACCGACTCACCCTCACAGCCGCCTTTCCCTATCTTGACCGAATTCGAAGCCGACGGCGATCCAGCGCGTGTCCGGTACGCATCGTACCAGATTGCAGTCCAACGAACGGAAGCGCTCTTCGAAAAATGCATGGATCATGTCTATAGCTCGTTGTTTGACGATTTGCGCAGCTTCTTCAACGCACGGCAGGCGCAGAGTTACGGAGAGGGATCGACGCTGGCTCAGGCGGGGATTGCGGAAGAGGAGCTTTTCTTGCCTGGCTTCGAGAGCGCCAAGGGCCTGACGATAGAAGGGTCCGCGACGAGCATTCAAACTGCTCTGCTCATCTCCACTTCAGCGCCCTATCTTTCTTCGTTTTCGAACCGTCTCGTCTCCCAAATCTCCAGTGCGAGCACCGATGGACCACCGAGCATCGTCGTTACTCTTTCGACTAGCGAGTGTTCGAACCTGTACACTGCGCTGCGGCTCTTGGTTGCGCGGTTCATCGCTCAGGGATCGGCTCTCGACTCTGCGGCCCAGGTAGATCTGACAGATGTCGAAGCAGCAGCGTTCGCAGGTAAAGTCGAACCGGATCTACACGTGCTGGCTTCGTGGTGGTCTAGCAAGTTCGGTTCGGCGGATCGCAGGCTTAGGCTGGTGCTTAACTTGCCCACGATCGAATCGGTAGAGCCGACGGTGCTTTCGGATTTACTGTCGGCGTTGCAGACGTTTATTGCTGAACCGCTCACCTCTTCCTCTTCTTCGAGACCGCAGGTGCTACTCGTGCTCGGCATCACCTCACCATCCGGAGGTCTCGCCGCAGTCTCGACCGACGCCATCTCGTCCTCCAGTTCAGCCGCCTCCGCACCTGCTCCGTGGATCGACTACATCCCGCGCTCGGTTCTTCGCGTTCTCGACATCTCCCGTTTTTCTCTGCCCAGTAAAGAGCTCGTCTGGTCACGACTGGTGCAGTCTTTTCTCACGTCGAGAGACCTTCCGCTCTCCCTGGGGCCTTCGACGTTCGAGTACATCCGCGAAACGTACTGGGAGCGGGATGCAGACCTCGATTCGGTGCTGGACGCCGTGAGGCTGGCGTATTTCATCCATTTTTCGGGCAAGCCTGAGTCCGTTTTCACCGTTCCTGGACAGGCAAAGAAGGTGAGGTTCTTCAGCTGGACGCCCAAGATGGTGGAGAGGATGAAGATTGGGTTTTTGAGTGATGGTGAGGGAGATTTGGTGTTGCCGATGTTGGCTGGTGAGGGGCGGTCGGAGGAGTTTGATGTGGGCAGGTTTTTGCAGGAAGCGGAGAGATCGGATCAGTTTATACTCGGCGAGCTGGATCGACTGCGACATCCGAGGGATCTGCTCTGTTTCAGGTTGGAGTTTGCGATTCGCTTCCTCTTTCGTAGCTTCGAAGCGTTGATGCGGATTCAGAGTAGAGCGTCGTCGGCAGCGCAGGCGCTGCACGCGCGGAATGTTGCAGCGGCACAACAGGTGGCCGAGATGGATGAGCAGAGGCAGCTGGAGCGCGCGAGCGAGATGCTGACGCAGGTGGTTATGCAGTGTTTGAATGCGTCGGTGGGGTCGTTGGAGGCGGGGAGGAGGGTGCCGGCGGCGTTGACGTTGAGGAACGGGCTGGCGAGGCTGTGCAATGCGGCGAGGAGGTTGCTGTCGGATGAGTTTGAGACGTTGTTGGATGATATGGTGGCGGCGGCGGAGGAGGAGGTGGGCAAGATCGAAGAGGGTTTGCCTGACGAGGATGTCGATTCGCCAGCTGGTTCGTTGCGATCAGCAACAGCTTCGATCACAGAACAAAGCGGTCAATTCTTGGCTGGACTTCGAACGTTCCAACAGCGACTTTCGCAGACGATCGTCGCCGGTACCGCCGGGATGAACGACGAAGACGACGAACTACCCACCCCGGTTCTTGGCTCCGATACTCAAGCAGCGCAACAGCGACGCGAAGCACGTCTACAACGAGTCCAGCGCAAGCTGCTAATGGAAGAAAAACTACTCGGCTTAAAACGAGAGATCACAGACTGGATCGTACACTCGATCCACGACCTCGTCGATTGGAAGTCTCTCTCCCGCTCCTTCTCCTCCCTCGACAACTCCCCCCTACACCTCCTCCGCGACATCTTCTGGGTCGACTGCTACGCACCCCTCTCGACCCTACTCGATCCGTCGACGCGCGCTGGGCTAACACTACCTCTCGCAGAACCAGTCGAGTTCGTCGAGAGCTTGTACGATGCCGCGCTCAGCGTGGTCCCCGAAGAAGAGCTCGACGGGGTGGATCTAGAGCGACTCAAGAAGTTACAGGAACCGGACGTCTGTCGACTCTTTCAACTGTACCTGGAGTGCGGCAAGTTTGTCAACCTCGCGGATTGGTACGAGGCGTTCAAGCAGATGTTGGAGGTGGATAGGATCGCCGAGGTCGCCGAGCGGGATTTGAGACGCGAGGAGGCCGCCGAGGAAGAGATGGGGACGCCGCCGCGAGGTGGCACGGGAAAGCGAACTCGTGAAGACGAAGATGGGGAAGAAGAAGAGACTCCAGAAAGCGAACTGCAAAGTCGCTTCGCACTCGCGCTCAACGAGTTGGCTCGTATGGGCATGATCCGCGGCACCAGGAGGAGACAGGAGCACATCACCAAGGTCATGTGGGATCTCGTACCTGTGTAAGCTTTCGAAGTTCTCGATGCGTTGATGTGTTGCGCAGGAAAAATCCATGTTGAGCATGTGACAAACCAAAAGGTGACAAAGTATGAAAAAGGATACAGATACATTTTGTAGGGACCAAGTTCCCGCTTGTGCTTCGCAAGGCACAGAATCTCGCTTTTCTATCCGAGCATATCATCTAAGAAGCTCTCCAACCTCCCCAACTCACCCGGCGTCGAATGGATCGCACTTTTCTGCGGCGGCGCCATCGAATCCATCTTCCCCGAACTACCACGTTGAGGACTCGGCCTACCCATACCACCAGCAGCACCATTCGACCCGGTCGAACTCAACGTAAACACCGACCCATCGTGGCCGTTCACGCTGCGGTCGTTGAGGCTGAACAGGAAGCTGTCGATCCTTTCGGTCCTACTTCCGGGCGACGAGCCAGAACTCGGCCGTTCGATCTGCGGCTTAACCGCTCCCGCCGCAAACGGAGATTTCCGCCGTCCGAACGTGGTGCTGAAGCTCGAACGTCCCGAGTTGACGGAGGCGGTCTCGCTGGCGCCGTTGAGAGCGTTGGCGCGCGTCTTGGCGAGCGAGGATTCGATCTCGGCCGTGAGGCTGTCGGAAAGCGTTCCGTTTGCTTGCTTCGAAGGTGATTCGGCAGAAGGTCCGATCTTGATCGACGGAGCCGCCCGCGGTTTATCCTGCCGACGCTCTCCCACACCATGGCCCTGAAACCGCGCTTTGAGCGCCCGTACAGCTTCCGCTTTCTCCTTCTCCTTCTGCAGCGCTTCATAGTCGATCGCCTTGCCGTCCGCATCAACGTTGAGCGCTTCTAGTTTCGCCTTGCTCACTTCGTCCTGCGATGGTGCGTGTTCCGCCCCACCTCGACCTTTCGCTTTCTGTCGCTGTCGCTCTTTCTCGTGGAGGTACGCCAAGCTGTGGTCGATATCGTTTTCGACGTCGGACGCTGTTTCGTGCTGACCACGGCTGCGCGCGGTTTCTTCGGACAGGCCGGCTTGGGTGGATGCAGAGTCTCCTAGAGCGGCAACGCGAGCGAGGAGGTTGGAGATGTCGACTTCGGGTTCGGGCTCTTCGTCGTCCGGTAGGCGGGGGTCTTTGGCGGCTTCGAGCCGTTCTAGTCTGGCGAGTTTGCTTTCGCCGAGTTTGCGGCGTGCGTACTTGCCTCTGGACGGATTTGAGGGGTCTTCCTGTTCGGCTTCGGTGGCTTTGGATGGGTCAGAGGTGGTGGCTGCTTTTGCGAGGCTGGGGAAGTTGGCGTCTTCTTCTTCTTCGCCGTCGTCGCTGCCGATCGAGCTACCCTCCTCGTCGTCATCCTCGCTGTCCGCTTCTGCTTCTTCTCCCTTTACGCCATTCGCTCGACCGTTCTGCGCTCGATGCTTGTTGGCAAATCGATGACGATAACCGGGCTTGGACGAGCCAGGCTCGGCCGCATCGTCTGTAGACGCCTTCGAAGAGTTGTACCGCCTCGAGGCTTTGGCTTTGTACTTGTTCTGCAGCACCATGTTGTTCGTAAAACGTGACCGTAGCGGTGATAGCCGTCTGAGCTAGCGCCGTGCGCAAACAAAGACGCTACGGCCTCGGCCTGATGGTTTGATCGAGCCTCGCCCTTCGAAGCTCTGGAAAGATGGTGGTGGTCGTAAAGAATCGTGCACGAGTGATGCCTCTCGTTTATGATCGCCGGCGGACACTGCCAGCAGCAAGCAGTGATCTTCTTGGACAATGGAACGGAGCAGCAGCGATGAGGATGGAAGTGCGACCAAAGTGAGGGGCGGAATGTCAAAAAAGGATCGTGTTGGAGATTTTTTGGATCTGGTCTGAGTTTTAAAAGTTGGTCGCAGCCGATGCAAGGAACTATTGTGTGACACGCCCCGTCGATTCGGCTGTGTCGACTGTCAATGCCAAAGATCGTGCTGAAAATCGGAATGTCGATGAGCCCTTGTCGGATGGTGTTCGAGATGGTGGTCGATAGAAGTGGTGTTTGGTGATCAGGGAGGGTCAGATCGAAAAGGGTCCGTTCGAACCTCCACGATGCAAGATTGACAGCCGTGCGCGCAGGCGTTGTGTAGCTCGCTCGATTCGCTGTGCTGCTACTGGACTGCAGCTGAGAAATCAGCCGACCCGAATTGTGATTGACGTGATGTCGACGGTTTCCGTTTCGTTTATCCGAGGCGCTGCTTGTGTTCTGTTTGCTGTGTTGATTCCAAGCCTTGCTCTCGAGATCTGCAGCTGCGTAAGAGAGGTGAGTTCTAAAAACAAATCGAACTGCGCACGGTGGGAGTCTCTTTCTCTCGATGGAGGGTGCGAATCGGAATCTCGTCATGGCACATTTTCGGGCCAAAAAAAGAGCTTTCGCGGTCGTGGATCGTGGGTCGTGGTCCAGGCCCTGATCCACCACGGGCTGCCACTCTAACATTCGCGATTTGGCCGCACCTCCGTCCTTTCGACATGACTCTCTCTTGCATCCGGCGACCATGTGGCTTTCTCTTCTTCTCTCCGGATGACAGCATGTGTCCGCCTGCGTGTACTCAAAATAGGCTCAACCACAAGCAGAGTGACACTCTTCTGTTTTCGGAGTTCGATACGTGTGCTAAGCAGTGCAACACAGCTCATCTAGCACGATGTGTTTTGTAGTGCGGAGCAATCTACCGGAGGTATAATACAGCAAGCGCATGCGGAATGAGAAACAGGCTTCTCTCCGCGCTGGTGATGATGCGGATGCTAGTCTGAAGAGTCGTGTTGCTGTTTGGTTGTTAGGTAAGTCAGCCCCTCTCTTTGGCTGCAAGACTCTTGGTGACCGAGTCGATGTACGTCTGCAACATCTCGTTGTCTGCTTCGGCCTTCTTGCAGTCTTCCTTGACTGTGTTGACGCGACTGATGAGCGCACGCAGTCCATCTTGCATGGCCATGATCTCGCTGCAGGCCCGAGTGAAACGAAGGCGTCAGTGGTTTGCACTTGCTTGACTTGAATGTTCCAGACCGCTCGTCGACTCTACTCACCGTACCAGCTTCTCCTTCTCGACCACTTCGTTCGCAGAGATCTCAGTCTCGGCCGTCCATGCTGCAGACTCGGTAAAGTCGTCCGAGGCGACGATGGGCGACGCTGTCGACGATCCGGTCGTCGTATCGAGGTCCATCTTTTGGGTCCGGTCAGCTGCTGTTCGGTTCAGCTCTTGATTCCGGAATGGTATGTGACAGGCACCGGCAGTAATGCCGGCGATGGATCGAAGAGTAGACCTGCTACGGATGTAGAGCACTGATGACGATTGTGATGGTCTGTTTCCATGAGTGGAAAGGGTCCAATGCGTCGAAAGTGTTGCTCGACAGGGTGGGCGCGAGCCTCGGAACTCGGATTGCATTTTAATAGCAAGATGTGACACCTGACGGTCAAACACTTCATGATAGAATTCATCTGCTAGGCACTTTGCTCGCCAGCATTCTGATTAGGTGCGCTGACATGGAGTGCTCGCACTGGTAAACAGTCTCGCAGAGCCTCAGTCAGAGTTGCGACCATATCTACTGTAGATCGAGGAGCCAGACTCCGACGAAGGACGCACGCATTCTGTTGGACCATCAAAAATCACCGGCTAAAATTAAGGCTCCAAAAAGCATGGACAAACTTTGCCGCGGACAACCCCGAGGTTCCCCTGCTAGACCCAGAACCAACAAAGATCACCGGTCGCAGTCTTTGCATATCGAACCATCAACGAACTCTTGGAATAAGCTAAGTGTGGGGCCCTTAAATCAGCTGCCCAAAGCTTAACGAAGAGGAAGGAAATCATTCGATATCGATGTTGAACGGAGGAAAGAAAAAGCGGAAAAAGAAAATTCCGAACTGCCGAGCATGAAAATTCACCGCGAATGTAGAAAACCTCGGCGGCGGCAAAGTGGTCGAGAAACGGTCGAACTACGGCGAGATATCGATACGCGCGGCATTGTTCGAAGCAGACCGTCAAGACAGGTCCCACGACCTTAAACAGCGGGAATGACAATGGGGGAGGCGGAGTCTGGACGACACCATAGCAGTGCATGTGCTTGGCCGATCAATTAGAGCTGCACATGTGTTACAAAAGGCCTGAGCGACTCGGAGAAGAGATCCAGGACCATATGAAGCGTTTCGACCGCTGGCGGGTATCGATCTATGGACGAGGTTTCGGGTCGGTATCGCCCGAGTGGTATCCCGATCGACCATTCTTCTCGTGTGACTGCGACGGTAGCTCAGATGTACAATAGCGAGAAGCGCATGTGGATCCATGTTCCTGCGTCGCCACGGCATCTTGCAAGATGTATTGCCGTCGTTTCGAATCTGCTTTGCCACCGAGTCGCCAGCCACCTGCTAGTGTATACCACTCCGATGGAAGGCATGCTCGTAAAACATTTCCCATGGGTGCGGTGCAACACAGCCGACACGCTCGGTGACTTTGACCGCGGCAGCACGAGGTCGAGCAAGGGCCTCCTTGCTTTTCGCTATAACGAGCCGAACCCCAACAATTCGGTCGACGGCTTTGCAACCACCAAAGACGGTCGGAGTCTGTCTTATCTAGCGGCAAGGATTGAGATCAGGAGAGGGATGCCAAAAATTCCTATTGCGGGGAATTCGAAGTCGACGCCGTGGCGAGTCGGCTAGCCAAGCGAGTCCCGAGCCTGAGAAGATCCAAGACGTGCTCGACCTTCCCGTGCACCATTGTGTGTTGCGCTGTTTGCGGGGTTGTTTGCGGTTCGAAGTGTGCGCTGAGACAACAAAAGGCTCCTTGCATTCCTACGAAACCTGGCGGTTGTCTGTCTTGAAATGAGACGTATCGCGTGAGTTGCGCTCTCTTGCTGGGTCGATGGTTCACCCTTTTGCTTTGATAGTGATGTCCGACTTCGGCAGGAAGAGCGCTTATGTGCAACACTGCGCAGTATGGGGAGCGGATACTGTACGTTGGGGAGACTAGCATGCCAAGACACTGCAAGCAGCAGGCTTGTCGTGTCTCATCTGCAGCATCTTTCCGAACGGCTGCACGATATTTCCTGCCCCGCAAAGACAAGTGCCCGCGTAGAGACACGCAGCCAGAAAGGAGCCAGAGAGTTCCGCCGTCGGTGAAATTCCTGCATCCTCGGGCTCTAACAACCACAAAAACGTGGACCTGAAATTGGCCGTTTGCCGCGCGCGCTATCTTCAGCAACCCATCGCCGCCGCCTGGCTGCTCCCACCATGGACGAACTTTTCCTTGCAGCTTGCAGCTCGTCTAACGTTCACTTGGTCAGCAGCAGCAGAGGTGGGGGAGCATGAACACCAATGAGGGGCTCCGTGGGACAACAAGGTTGAAGGTTGTGCATGTGCTGGTATGGAGCTCCACCACGGGAGGGTCGTACGAGCAATGTCGCCATTTTTGCTGTGCTAGCCCTTCCCACGCCCTCCCTTTGACTTTGGTTTCGGATACGTCTCCGCTCCTCGATAAGAAGGCCAAACAAAGAGACCGTATCTGTGACGGCCGAAAACAAAGCGTTTTGTCCTCACTGAGTGCAAAAGTGTGAGTCTTGCCTATTGTCATGTCGACAGCGGGCTCCGGAAAGACAGCAGCCTAACAATGGCAAGACAGCATCGTGCTTCTTCATGCCGCGGAGAATCACTCATCACTTTCTGCCGTTTTTGCATGATCTTTGTCGGTAGCCGTGAGCCGTTAGCTCGATCCTAGAAAGAGAGAGAGAGAGGAAGCAAGGCCGGAACTTGGGTGTCGCTCAACTTTTTCTTTTTTTGGTCTCAGATTTTCGCATCGGAAGCAGGTTGCGATCGCGAAGACAAATTCGCTTGCGCTATCGGTCTCCGCACATTTGCTCGAACCGTGCAGATGAAATGCAGTTTGACATCCGGATTCTTTTTTTTTACGAATTTATTTTTTTGGCCCCTTTTCTAACCGTCAATCCCTTCGTCCGGAGCCGGTGTCGGGTGGCTTCTGTTGTTTCCGTAATGCCGCAGGGGAAACAGCTGTCCGGCCGGCGTGGCAGTGTCCATACATCTTTACGGTGTTTCTTCCTCGCTAGTCTTGAGACGGTTCAGCGGATCTGGTGACTAGCGAAGCCTAATGGGCGTGGGCTACGATTTCAAGCTGGCCGGCCTGCAATATCGATCGGAGTCAGAACGGGAAGCAAATTCCAAGCCTCTCCGACACAACCGATCGTCCAGCAGGCAGGAGCGCGCGCTTCGTCATCATGCTTGAAGACGATGCGACGGGACATCAACAAGCGTCAATCCGGAACCGGGCCGCTATCCAAGATGGCAACTGGCTCAGCTGACATAGGGGGAAGGCGAAAGGCGGAGATGATCGACGTGACGTATCCGGTTGACCGTAGCAACCACAAACAATCGCATTCGGACTCGTGACAGGGGCTAGAAGCTTCGATCGCAGATCCACAGGGCTCAAAAAACTCTGGCGGATTGGTGGCTTGCTGACTACACGGTGATCGAGCTCGCAGGAACAGATCAACGTCGTTGTCAAAATGAGCAGAGGACCCTTGGATCTCGTGGAGCTCGCCTAAACATCATGGACGATTCGATTCAACAGGGTGTAAGGGCATGTCAGTAGCGGTACGTTCGATTGCTTGACAGCAACGAAAGTTCTACCGTTCACGATCCATCATCGTCAAGCATAAGCTTAGCCAACGAAACCCCGGATTTTCACTTCTTTCTGTGGGGATCGTGACAGCTGAGAAGGCTGGGCGTTTTGCTCACATGACCTTTTGTCCTTGCTAGAATGCGGGCCGATGCTTGCTTACGCTGACAAGGCTTGCCGTGCGTTTCAGTGAGGATTGCGACATAAGCTGAGACTTGGAACATCCTTAGTCCCAAAACAAACATTGGTTCAAAGCAAAGCGTAAGGAGACGCTTTCGGATCCTAGAGCGCCAGACCAGACCAACCGATCAACGGTAGCTTATGGCATGAAAGAATCAAAGACAAGAGTCGGGTTTAAGGATCTGGCTGCTTCGTGCCAAGTGTGTCTTGGAGGCTCGTTCTCGAGTCGCACTCATCGTAGGCTGCATCTCGCGCCTCGATGGTTTTACCTAGAAATTAATCAATCTTTGCCATCTTTTCTGGTTGCTCTCTTCTTTCTCGAAAGGTAAGCACACCGGTTTTCTCGCTCTCCGGACCGATCAATACAACCTTGTGATTGACAGCTGGAGTCCTTGTGTGTGAAGATGTGACATTGCCGGATGAGTGCTACAGCATTGCTATCGATAAATGGCAAAGTTTTTGTGCGCAGCAAAATTCGCGACACGAAATGAGAAAAAGGCGTGGTGGGATCGCGACTTTGCGTGCATTTCTAGCTGCGTCTTGCGTGCATTACGCCCCCACCCACGACAGCCCTTCCTCATCGACACCACCGTCAATATCTTCTAACCTCTCAAGAGAGAGCACAGCTTCTCGAGTCACGCCTTGCACGGTGAAACGAATCCTCGATAGACTCGAGACATTTGACGTGAGTCTTAGACGCCGTCAAGAGACCGATACGGTATCAGCAACTCACCCGTCGCGTGGGCAAAAACCAAAAAACCAACTAAGAAAAGTTCGAACTCAAGCGAGATTATTTCAGATAAGGCGTGTGCGGGTCGTCGTTCCCCAGGCTCAGACGCGCAACGACGCAATCGATGCAGCACGAAAAAAAGGCGGGTCGCGTGCCAATCGATTCGACTGAGCCTGAGCTTGAGCTAGGCTTCCCTTTCTTCCTTGTCTCAACGATAACGAGGCAATAAACTTTCTCCAATTCGTGTCTCATAGGTCAAACCGGAGACTGGTGCTAATGTCTTGTTCGATGGCGAGGAAGACAGCGTGAAGAATCGCACCGTGTCAGGTCAGACCCATTGGACAGGGCAGAGCGGGACAAGGCAGCTCTTGCTTTGAGACAGGCGGCGGAATCGAATCCAGTTGGCCATGCCGTGCTGATGACTGATGTAACTGCATGTGCCGAGGCGCGCTCCTTTCCTCGTGCTGGTGCTGGTGCTGGTGCTGGTGCTGGTGCTGGTGCTGGTGCTGGTGCTGGTGCTGGTGCTCCTGCTCTTTGTCCTCCTGTTCGCACCTGCTGGTTGGAAAATCGAATTCCTCGAGGGCGGGGATGTGGCTTGCATTACGGCGCCTTTGCAAACACGCAGTCTGTGAGCGAGCAGGAATTTGCTGGCGTTGCTCCACAAAATTTGATTTTTAAAAATCAAATTTCATCGACTTGCTGCTGCTGCTGCTGCTTTGTGAATGCAGAAAGTGATTCGAAAAAATGGTAGATTGGCGTGTGTTCCCATGTCGGACCTGATGAATCGATTCTAGACAGTCCCACCACACCCACTGTGGAGAGAGCGCATAATTGTGTTTTATTTTATTTTGTTTTAATTCCACTGGCTACTGGCAACATCACAGTTCGGATGCTTTACGCCGTGCGGAACGGTCAACGCGTTTTTGTGAGTTTTTGTCCCTCCCCCAACCTTTTTCTCCTTGTCGCATTGGCCGCTTGTAAGCCTTTTCGAACTTGAATTGTGTGACTCTCCTACCCTATCGATCTACCGTACTCTTTCTGCCTCTGCTCAGCCTTCCACCTTACCAGTGAAGCGGCGTAGCCAATGCAGACCCCGCAACGTCGTCGAACTGAACATGAGGAACTTAGGGAGAAAGGATAAAAGAAAAAAAACTGGCTCGCTTGTGCCTCCTTCAGCCATCTCGCACAGTATCGTAACCTTACAGTACGGCTGCCGCGCTGGTCAGCTTCGTGACGGCGTTCAACGATCCACGCCATCAACTCGACTCGTCCTTTTTTTTACCCCTCCAAATTGTTCTCCGCTTGGCCTCGCCTAGATCGCCAGACGGCCCCTTCGCCCTTGCTTTTGGCCCTCCCTCTCCCTCTCTCTCCCTCACCCAGATATCGACCCTGGCGACAACCCTTTGGCCGACCTCTCTCTCCCCATTCAGCACAGCACAGCGAAGCGCGCACACCTCCTCCTCGCCTTTCGCCTCCCCCACCACTTCTCACCGCTCAGCAACCACCCATCGCCTCCTCAGTTCCTGGGTGCTGGCAATCGGCGCCGCTGTCCACTCTATCGAGCTGTACAGCAAAGCGCAGCATCCCAAAACTTTTTTTGGCTTGGCCGCTGCTGCCTCGCTGCCTTACCCTGCCATCGGCATCCTCTCTCGAGCTCAGCCTTGGCAGCCAGCCTCACACAGGCCCCTCTTTCCTTCTTTCTTTCTTTCCTTCCATCCTTCACCCTCACTGCGATCCCTGATCAGCCTCTCTGGTTCTGTTTGTTCAGCGCCTTCCAAATCCGACGATCCGTTGGTTAGGGCTTTGAACTTGCATTCCTCCTTTCGGTTCCACTTCCAACCTGGGCTCGTCTTGGCTTAGCTTGGCTTCACTCGCCTTTGCTGAACCCTTTCCTTCTTTCCATCACTTCATCCACCAATCACATCCTACTCGCCGTCTCGGTTCTCCTTTCTCGACCTCTTTGCCTCGATCCTTGACCGTCATACAACTACAGCTTACAGCTTTCATCGACGTCGCATCCTTGTCTCCAGCTCGTCCTTCTCGCTCAGCATCGTCTACAGCATCGACCCTTCCATGCAGCAAGCTTCGTGACCGCGCCTTCGTCCGAGCTCGAGCTTTCACATCAGCACGCTCAACGTCCCTCTTCTCGATCACGTTATGCTCGTGAGCACACCCCACCCATCCTTTGACCGTGTCCCCGATCATCGACCTACGCACGCCAAAGCTCAGTATTCAACGCTTGCTCCTCTTCTCGCCGTCAAGGACCGTTTCGACACCATGACGCTCTCCGCCTCACACACCGACACCACCTTGTTGCTCGACGGCCGTGGGAGCGCCAACACCACCACTCGCGACCATGATAAGTCTTCGCCTGTCGCCAGCACATCCTCGTCACCATCACAGAGCCTGGTTCAGCCCGTGCCTACACGGCCCAAGAACCACGTTCGTGGCGTCGCCTCAGATTCTCGCCTCTGGACCACCGGTCGCTCCTTCTTCGAGGGTCGCTATCGCGAGCGACAGACCTACGTCACCGCTGAAGACCAGAAGGAGCTCGAGGCCGAGCGCGATGCTATCCAGCAGATTCAGAATGTACAGGCAGCAAAGCGTCGAGCAAAGATGATGAGACTCACTCCCGCCTTCCCCAACGTTGCCAGAGACAACGTCCACACCCCCAGCCCGCCATCCAGCGAGGCTTCGTCCGCACGTACAGTCAGCGAGACCGACCTCTCTACACCGCCAGACAATCGAGTTCCTTTCCCTAGCCCAAAGACGCGCATCGGCATGGTCGCAGCCCAGAATGCCGTCACCACCCTTCATCCCGGCTCCAGAAAAGCATTGGCGCTCAAAGCCAACAGCCCCGGTCCTGAGGTGCTCGGTGGTCTCAGCCTCGATCTCCAATGCTTGCCATCGCCAGCAGGAGACCGAACGTCCATCTCGTCCACCGCCTCCGCCAGCTCGGATCTCATCCGCAAGAAATCCGGCGAGCCCGTCAAGTCGTCGCTCAAGCAATACTCGAGCAGCTACATTGTGCCGCGCTCCGCCAGCGCAGCCACCTTCTCCGCCTCGAGCTACGGAACCAAGTCGGTGCCCACAACACCCAGTGCCCTCAAGACCGTCCACTTCGACACTCAACTCGAACACATCAAGATCTTCAAGGTCAAGGGACGTCCACAGGCCGTCTCGCGCGAAGGCAGTCCAGAGCACACCGAGACCGAGACCGAGGAAGAGCGCGACTACCCTTGGTATGGTTCTCGCCGCGGTGGAGGTCCCGGTCGCACAGCCGGCCACAGGAGCCCCACCAACCCCACCACTCCCCCAGCTCCTGAAGCAGACGAGCAGCTCGTGCTGCGCCTGCCCAACTTCCCTTCGTCCGCAAAGCTCTCCCTCGACAAGGACATCTTCCTCGAGCGCATCTCCCTCTCCGACGACTTGCGATCTGTTCGCGGCACTGTTCAGGTCAAGAACCTCAGCTTCGAAAAGTGGGTCGCTGTCCGCTTCACCCTCGACCACTGGGCCACCGTCAACGAGGTGTCGGCAGAGTTCTCCGAGAGCATCAAGGAAGGCACCGCCGATCGCTTTGTCTTTTCCATCAAGCTCAACGAGGTGCTCAACTGGCCTCGCGGCGCTGGTCTCAACGAGACCAAGACCATCTTCCTCTGCTTGCGCTACACCACCGGTGGCCGTGAGATCTGGGACAACAACGATGGCGGCAACTATCAGCTCGACTTCCGCAAGCGACCCGCACAGCCCACCGAGGCTGCTCGCGCACCGCCTGCTTCTGGCGAACCGCGCGCCTCGTCGTCGCCATCGTCGTTCGGCAACACCGTTCCGCGAAGGTACACGCTCAGCTCCATAGGTCCATCGGCCACCTCGTCCATCATCGAGATGGGCCGCAGGACCGGTGTGTACGGCCAGAAAGCCACGCGCGATCACGCCATGGAGAGGCTCAAGCAGGAGCTCGAGCGTCTGCGCTCCGACGAAGAAGAGGCCGACAAGGCTCCTGCTTCCGGCAGTTTCGTCACGGAAATTGCCAAGCGTCGCTCGCCACCTGTTTCCCCAGGTGGAGCCGGCAAACCTGGCTCGCCTTCGCTGTGGTCGGCCAGGTACGACTTTGGCGCTTCGCTCCGAGACCCTTCCAGTGGCAGTCGAAAGACCGAAGCTGGACGCGCCGCTGCGCTCGACTACTTTTCCGCTCGTCCATCGGCTATCGCGACCAGCCCCATGCGTTCGTCGTTTGTCGTCAGCGCCGCTACACCTTCGCCCGATGCATCGACGCCAAGGAGCGCGGCCGAGCTTGTTCCCAAGCTGGGTCGCCTTGGTATGTTGAGCCCTGGCTTGGGCGAGGTGGTCGTTGAGCATCCTGCCGTTTCGAGCTCCAACACGAGCTCGCCAAGCGGTTCGCTGCTCCAAGTGCCGCAGATTGGTGGCGTGGGCGGGGCCTTGAGCCCGGACGCACCCGTGTCCCCGACGCCGGCGTCGTCGAAACGCTACAATTCGTTCCCCCCCAACCGCAACGTGCAGAATCGCAGCATGTTCAGCATGTGGGACGAGGATGCGCAGAATGGAACTGGCTCTGGATCTGCATCCGGCTCTGCGTCTGGCTCCAGGTCCGGCACTCCTCCTTCTCCGATCGGCTTCTCCACCTCGAAGATTGCCATCAAGAGCGACGGCACTGTCCTTGAAGACTACACGCCCGATGGCAGCCAAGCTTCTCCCAACTCGCTGAGCAACTCGCCCAACCCCTTTTCGCCTGCGCTTTCAGCAAGCTCGGTTGATTCTGACTCGACCGCCATGCTCGACACCACTGGCAAGCCGGCCATGACAAGCAGCTTGGACGATCTGAGGAGCCTGGGTGGTCCATCGTCGTACCACTACCTTCGCGCCGACCATCTCGAGGCAAGGACGAGGCCTTCTTCGTTTGCAGCCGGAGACGACGCTGAACAGCATGGCTATTCTTCTTCGGCTCTCTCGTCAACGACCCTCTCGCCTTCGTCGGAGCTGGCCACGCCCGACGAAGAGTTCATGCGACCTTCCAACCTAACCAGCTTCAACGAGCTCGTTGCACGCTTCTGCTGGAACGGCGACAATGCGGTTCCGCAGACGAGCCCTGACGCTGCGACCATCGCCGCCGCGCACACTCCCAACTCTGCCTCTGGTCGTTCGACGCCCATCGCACGTGCCGGTGGTGCCTACTGAAGACGATGCAGCACGACTTGTACGACGCTTCAGCACTCACTCTTGAGCGGAACACTCGTGTGCTCCGTCAAGCAGCTACTGTACACTATCCATCATCATTCACCTACGCTCTTCATGCCTCCATTGTTACGAGAGACCGTTCCACGTAAAGGGCTTCTTTTTTCACGTTGCTGCCGTGACACGACAGTTATACACACTCATATTCTTATTGTTTCGTTCACATATCAGCACCCATCAGACTATACCGTCTGCATTGTCTCTTTTGCATTCAGTTCGATTACGCAAGCCGCATAGGTACCCAAATACAGTTGCATTTCTCTTCCACTTTTCGGAGCTTTGTGTGTGGTCTGAGCGTAGCATCTTTCGCAACGGAGAGAGAAAGAGAGGCAGGAAGCGAGTCCACGCGGGAACGCAAGGTGTGACGAATCTCCAGGCGCCTTTGCTACGATCGCCGTACGATCGTCTGTTTTCCCCACACTCTACCCTCTTTGCGGGGAAGACAAGCGAACCCCTAAGCGTCCTCGATCGTCAGCATTGCACCCTTTGCAAAGTAACCCCGCAAAACCCAAGCCTTCCTCAATGACGGCAACAAGCTCTCCTATTTCTCGATCCGACCCCGACTCGTTCCAACAGTCGGACTTGTAAATTGCTGAATCATCCTCGCATACTTGGGTCCCTCTACCACCAAAACAGATGTGGTATATATTGCGTCTAATCACTGAGGTCGACAACAATCCGGTTGTATGGAGTAGTTGGTTAACTTAGGAGATTCTGATCTAGCCTCTTCACCGAGGCGCGATACGATTCGACTTCTCTTGCCCTGGGTTCGAATCCCAGTACGACCTGATTTTTTTGGCGATTTCTCTTACAGAAGAAGAGGATTTTTCTTTTGCAGAAAGACACGCGACACAACGCTTCCCTGCGCTGTTCGACAGACCCGCCTTGCATCAACGCACAACTTGATTATAAGACATCGCATTCGTTCGAATTATAGAGACTTGAGTCGCTCGCAAGGACGGCTTCGACACATCGATTGTCACACAAGAATGTCGCAAATGGAGGAGGGTGAAAAAATTGAATTGATGAAAGGAAAAGGACATTGAAAGCACCGCCCTAAGCAGCACCGAAAACGTTAAGGGGACATGAAAAGGGAGAACGTGTACGCTACTCTCCACAGAAGAGCATGTACCGACGTGAAAGTAAGTGAAAGCGAGGAGTGATGAAGTGAAGATAAAACGATAAGCGAAATGGAAAGGTGGCTAAAAGCCAGATCTTGACTCGGTAGAGATGAGACAAGGATGAAGAGAGGTGGGTACGCCCTCGAAGGGAAACCGTCGAAGTCTTGAGTTGCGAACTGGCACCGAAGCAGGTTTGCTAGCTGGTCGCTACCAATTGATTGCTATCGCCTTGATCAGGGATGGCTCGGTTGCGGAGGACTTGCCCAGCCTTAATAGCTCTTAGCTTCAGCAATGGTACGCTGCCACTGAGGGTGGCTCTCTAATTCCGCCCGCAAGTGAGGTGGCAGACTCCAGAACGTGTGCCTATAAGCAAGTTCGCCAACCCGGAATCTGATCATTCCCCCCTCGTCGCGCAGAATGGTGATCTCCTTCCGCTTCTTCAACGGATTTTCGAAAAAGTGTTGGGTTCCCTGAGCCTTAGTGAGCCTCTTTCCAAAGCGGGCCCATGCGGCCTCCAGATGCTGAAGTTCCTGTTGCGGGATATGCGACCACCTTACGGTCCTGAACATCGAGTCACGAGGGCCAAGGAAGTGAGCGTACTTCTCACCGTCGAGTTTGGTAACCATAATCCGCTCTCCCTCGTATATGACCGAGCCCAAAACCTGAGCATCTCGTTTGTGCAACTGATGGTCGTTCACAGATTCAATCTCGCTCTTCCCTGCGGGAGCAGCGGACGTAACGGCGAAGAGCAAAAGGCAGACGAACATGCCGATAAACAGCCAAAAAGGCCGCTGTCGGCTGTGAAGGCCAGACAAATGCATGATTGACTTTGCGGACTGCGTGTTGTAGGGGATTGGGAAAAATAGCGCCGAAGAGTAGGACGGAGTCAGTTGGGGCGGTTGACAAGGCAAGGATCCAGAGAAACGTACTGTGTGATCTTGAATCAGAACGGAAGTGGTCGCTACCTAGGGCGATGTTGTAGAGATGGAAAGAGTTGGTCGAGAGAAGAGGGGCATGGAAGGTGCTGACCCTTTTAAGTACAATTGGAGCAGTTCGAGCTCTCCCTACGACCTGAGGAGACCCGCCAACCCAACCGCAAGACGGACCTTTGTTGCCCGTTGCACTTCGTCGACAAATTTTTCGTACCCGCAACGGCTTCTCACAACCCACAACGCGCACTTTTCCCCTTCGACTAGCAATGGTCAAATCTGCGCGAGGCTCCTTTTTCGACGATCGTGTTCGCCTTCTTGACCAACTCGTTGCGAGTCCCACCACCTGGTGTCAAGATCCACCAACTCAAGTCTACATCTGCTGGCAAAATTTCATTTCATTTGTCAGGATGGTGATGGCGATTTCTCAGAATAAGGGACAGTGGGCCGAGAAAGTGGGAAGATCGAAATCAAAGCAACCAGGTGCAGCAACGACGGAGAGATTTCGGCGGTTTTGAACAACCCGCCCAATCGTGACGACTCCAAGTTAGACTTCATCTTCACAGTTCTCAAGGCAGACGACCGGCACCACGATGGTCTTAAAAGTTTCTACCACATGAACGACCAATCCACGGTGACATCCAGTTCATCGACAAATAGCGAGTGGGCTCAGTGGGCTCATACCGTCATTGTCGTGACAACAGCAAAGCTGTGACTGATCCGGATCCGTCATGCAGGGTGACAATGGCTCGCTCGCTCGCTCGGTCGACCTACATCGCTCATCTCCTCATCTCAATCACAAACTTTCACACAATTCGGTCCTCGATCCGTGGAATGAGAGGCACGACTTTGATTGATGTTCATAGTGAAAGCGAAGCGACACCTGATTGGTTTTTGCGAGTCTAGATCGATTCAAAGACAATGCGGTCTGCTCGAGCTGCTGACTGATGGTCCTGGTCCCCAACGTCGTCGACTGCTCGATCGCCGTCGAAATTCGCAGCATCACCGACAGCACCGACAGGCATCGTGCGTTATTCGAAGGGCGAAGACGCGAGGGACCTCCTCTTGAGTTTACTGGGTATGTCACTCTTCCATACTGGAGAGGTCTTGTCTGCCACATCCTTTAAGAATTCTTTCAGATGGAGGGGAAGCTCTTGAAATCGGGTCCATTTGCGTTGATCGGCGTAGTAGGCGGCATGCTCGAACTCGTAATTCGTTTTTGTTCCAAGCAGAAGTAAGCCATGGCTGCGCTTTCGCGCACGGATCGGCTGTCTGAATCGATTTCGGTAAAACGTAGGTTGGAATCCGTAGCCTGTAACTCCTAGACGTACCAGATTTTGGATCTCTACTCTGTTCCCGTCAATCTGATGGGCTTGAGGGAAGACATCATTGATCTGTCTCTTTGCTTCAGGATTCCAGTCACTGAGCAATTGAGGTTCTTGCGGTGGGCTCGGCCGGTGCGGCCTGTACGGCACGTAAAACATGGCTGTTCCATCTTGACTTGCAATCCTTCTCCACCCTTCGCCTTCGTAGATCAGGGTTTGAAAGACGCCATCTGAACTTGGTGCTGGGCCACTCAGTTTTTTATACTGACCAACTGAGCTTGATGAGGAGCCCTCTTCCATTCTTTTGCGGAGATGCGAAGACGTGATGGACCTCTTTCGTAAGGGACGGGGAATAGCCTTGATCCAAGTTCGAGCTCTAGTCGCAGCTTCCGTTTTCACAAAGTGCTGCAGATGTTCCGGCAGGGCCTCGAATCTGGCCCACTCGCGAGGCCCCTTCCTGTAGGTAGCGTGTTCGAATTCGTAGGTTTTACGCAGCCATAACAAGCCAGTACTGCGACTGCGAACAAGGACCGTTTGTGGGGCGTGCTCTTGATCGAAACGAAGACTGCTGAGGTCAGCCGTTGACTTGCCTATGACCAAGCCATTCTTCTGGTACCTCCATAAGTTGTCAGGAACCCCGCCTTCTTTCTGAAGATTGTGGAGAGGCTGGATGGCGTCCATGATTGATCGTTGACTCTGAGGATTCCAATCGCTAAACTTGCGAGAAAAGATAGGTTGGTCGCTCTTGTGCGGATGGTACGTAGTGAAGAGTGTAGTGCCGTCCTTGAGCTCGCCCACGAAGGCACCATTGTCGATCTTTCTGTGCTGATGCACAAGCCACCCTTCGCCTTGATAATTCAGAGTGTCGACGATTTTGCCTGATCTTGACGACGCACCACCGGCTCTCTTGCGGAGAGTAGAAGCCGTAAGGGACCTCTTTCTGAAGGGCAAGTGGGCCAACCACGCTTCAGTGTTAGCCCCGTTTTGCTTGGACCACTGCAAAAACTCTTGAAGATGGCCGGGGAGTTCCTCGTATGGCTTCCATTTTCGTGCTCCTCCCAGCTTCTTGATGTACCCAATCTCAGTTCGGCCGTTGTTGTCTCGAAACACAATCATCTGGCCGAATTTACCAGGGAAGGGGTGAGAGCCCGCATGCAACTGACTTGCATCTCTGCCTATGCCCGCCTTGTTCATATCGCTTTCCTTCCAGCCGTTCTCTCTCAGTTTCATGATGTTGGGGATGACCGTCCGGACCTGTTGCTTGTGATGTTCTTGAAGTTGGTCGAAGGGCAGAAGCTCGAGATTTTCATCTGAATGCGGCTTGTAATAAGCGAACAGTGGCTCTTCTTTATATCGATCCCAGACCATGGACCATCCTTCACCCTTGTATTGCAAGGCTTGACCGACAGACTTGATCCGTGACGATTGACCATTGCCCCTCTTCCGCAAGGGACGCAGAAAGACTCGAGGAAGGGAACTGGCATGCAGAACGTCTTGGATCACCGGTTGGCCTTTCCTTTCAGCCTCCCTCGCCTGCGCTTCCAGGATTTCCCTGTCTATACTATCGCTCGGCACCCGACTAAGTGTTCGACCTCGTCCAACCTCGGCGGAGGTAGATGCACGCTCGAGACGCGTGCCTGCAGTAGATGGTTGAGTTTGGGGACGAGCCGACAATACAAGCGCCTTGAGTTGTTCCGGGCTTAGAGCCTTTCGTCCGGCTGCTTTGGAGTCTTGAGCGCCTGCGGGGCGAAGATCGGATAGTTCTACCTCTTGAGGCGAATTCTTGGGGGCCGACATGGCCTTTGTGGTCCTCGCCTCCCGTTCTTCCTTCGATAGTATGTGAACAACGTCGATCTCGGTATCCCCATGCTTCGCCTTGAGCCTCTCGAGTCTTCGAGCTTCGGCCGATTCAGGATCTTTACCGACCCATTTCTTGACGGAATTGACGCTACTGGCTCCCGCCGAACGCAATCTCTGCACGCTTTTGGCAAGACGCTGACTAGTTCGCGAAGTGACGGCCTTGACATCGTTCCGAGTGAAGAGTTCGACGGGAGCGCTCGGTCGGATACCGCCTCGGGAATCGGTAAAGTACGGGAAATCGAAATGCGTAGATTGACGAGTAGGAGGAGCGGGCTTGTATTCGACGGCGTCGGGCGAACTGGCTTGAGCGGGCACAGAGGATTTGCCATGACGATGACGAAGGCCAGTTTCACCTTCGTCTTCGTTATCAGAAGCGAGCGTGATTTCACTGGTGCCAGCGCTCGTGCCTGCTGGAGCAGCAGACGTCACGGCGAAGAGCAAAAGGCAGACGAACATGCCGACAAAGAGCCAATAAGGCCGCTGTCGGCTATGCCGGCCGCCAATCAAATGCATGGCTGACTCTTGCGGAGTGTGGCTGAATTGCGATGAAGTCGAAAATGTAGCCAAAAGAAGGAATGTGATTAGTTGCCGTGGCAGGAAAGGAAGAACAAGGATCTCGAGAAACGTACTGTGTGAACTTTGAAAGAGAACTTAGTTAATGCGCTACCTGTAGCGATGCTGTAGAGAGGTAAAGAGGAGGTCGAGAGAAGAGGGAGTTGAAAGCCGGTCACTCTCTTAAGTACGGCCGGAGCATTTCGAGCCTCCCCACCTGAAGAGATCCACCGACCTGTCACATCAAGCCACCAGGCGAGCAAAATTTTCATACAGTACCCGCAACGAAGTTTCACAACCCACAGCGGGAAGTCTTCATCTCCAACCAGCACCAAAGCAAATCTGCGCAAGGCACATGGGAGCAATCGGCTCAATTTCACGCAGAGTCACACCGGTATTCTCATTGTTGCATCGTTGTCGAGATGCCGTGATAACAGCGTGATTGGGAGGAGGTTCAATGCGACCTCGGAGCAATCTCAAGTGGGCCGATCGAAATGAAGACGGTCAGGGGCTGCAGCAACGAGGGAAAGTTTTGGGTGGTTTTGAAAGATCAACCCATCGGCACTGTGACGACTTCGAGTGGGACTTCATCTTATGCCCAATGAGACCGTCAGCAACAATTCGCAAGCCAGACGACCGGCACCACGATTGTGTCAAAAATTTTCTCTGATCCGTGACCAAAGCATGCCACCGGTTCATCGACGAAGAGCGAGTGGGTCCAGTGGGCCTAGTGGGCCTATACTATCATTGTCGTAACAACAACAAAGCTGTGATTGTATTCGTCATGCGGGGTGACAATTGCTCGCTCGGTCGACCCACTCCGCTCAGCTCCTCATCTCATTCCACAAACTTTCACAGAATTCGGTGCTCGATCGGTGTAATTATTCCACGACTTTGATTGATATTCATCTGTGAAGGCGAAGAGACTAGTGATGCGTTGATGTTGGTCTAGGTTGACAAAGACAACGAAAGCTGCCGAGCTGCGGACTCAGAACTTGAGCGGCTCGAACTGGTAGCCTCCTGCCTGGTAGAACTTGCTTCCGAACTCGACCCAGGCGAGACGGATAGCGTGCAGCAGCGAACTAAGACCCTCCATGCAGCACAAGATGGCGATGGAAAGACAGAACCAGAGACCAAAGGCGAGGACAGTGGCGATAGCGCCAGTGACACCGGTCATGCCAAAGACGTTCTGGATGGTCATGGTCCACAGCACCTCGGAAAGCTGGGCGTGGGCAAGCGACAACGCCCAGAGACGCAGATACGAAGCAGTGTTGGAAATGCATCCAAGACAGAACTCAATCGTGTGAATGACTTGGTGGATGACGACCTCGCCGATGTTGAACTCGTGCTCCTCCTCCATCTCGCCATCGCCGTGGCCGCCTCCGTGGCCGTTGCCGTTGGTCTGGCTCTGGGTAAGACGGTCGTTCTCGTCGGCATCCTCATCGTCATCTCCATCGCCGTCAAGTCCGAGACCTCGCGAGCCGTCGTTGTGACCGATGGCACGGTAGCCCTGACCCTTGGTCTTCTCGTGCTCCTTCCACTCGATATACGGAGTGACGATCAACATCCAGGGGACACAGATGAAAGCGATGAGCAGCAGCACCGTCTGAACAAAGGCCTGGCCGGAGTAAAGCTCCGTCTTGGGGTCGACCTGGCCGGGCTTGAGGAACATGTAGATGAGCATGTTGAGCAAGCCGGGCGGGTTGTTGCGGAAAACGGTGCCGTTGGCGTCGGTCTCGTACCAGTCGATAGACCACTTGTATACAATGGCAAAGACAAGGTAGCCAAAGAGCGACTGCATGAAGAGCATCTGAGGAACGATCTCGGACCAGATCTTCCACTTCTGACCGAAGCGAATGAAGTTGGGCACGTTGAGCAGAATGGCAAGGGTCATGTGGAAGACACCGAGGATGACGGACATCTTCATCTTGAGCGAGTTGGTGAAGACGAGCGCATTGTCGGCGCCGTGCCACGTAGGGTCGATACCGATAGCGTAGACGTTGCCATTAGGAACGGCCTCGATGGTGCCCTGCTGGTGCGGCCAATCCCAACCAGTGTGGAAGAGGTGCATGCTCTTGCTTCCAATATCGTTGTAGAGGAAACCGGTAAACATGGAGAAGACACCCATGAGCAACATCATGTATCGACCGTAGAAGAACATGGTGAAGATCTCGTTGTCGAGCTTGGCGAGCTGGCGCTCAAACACGCACATGGTGAGAGCAGCGAGCGTCATGAGGAAGGCGTGGAAGACATCACCGAACATGACGGCGAAGAGGAAAGGAAGAAGGATCAAGTTGAACAGACCAGGGTTGACCTCCTTGTACTTGGCGATTCCGTAACTGTCACCAACCGACTGGATAGCCTCGGTGTACTTGTTGGATCGCTGGAAGGTGGGGGGCGACTTGTTGGTCTTGAGCTCTTGCAGCACAGCGGGCGCACTGGTGCCGGCGTTCTCGGTAGCGCGACGAAGAGCGAGCTGGATCTGGCCAAGATCGCTCGAGGGGCACCAACCTTCGGCGACGAGCGTCTTGCGGCGGTTGTCAAAGAGGAACATGTTGAGCGTCGAGTAGATCAGCTTCTCCTTGCGCACGACATCCTCCCAGGCGCTGAGCACCTCGGCGATCTTGACGAGCTCGGTGCGACGAGTGGCGCTGGTGGAGTAGAGGACGTTGTTGAGGTCCTCGATACGGCTGAGCACCTCGCGAAGGCTCTCCTCGCGACGGTCAGCATTGCTGTCGATGGGGTAGAGCGTGCCGCCCATGCTCTCGCTGATCTTGCGGATCTTAGCAAGGAGCTCACCACCGTGAGCAAAGATGATGAAGACATTCTTGCGGACAGGCTCCTCCTTGGTGGGGTCATCGAAAGCCTCCTCGATCTCGGCGTAGTTCATGTAGAGGTTACCGCGGAGGACACGCCAGAGGATGCGCTCGAAGATGGCCATCTTGCTGCGGTCGATGGTACCGGCGACAAACTCGAGGTCGAAAGTGCCGTAACCACTGTCTTCGCCTCGGGAGGTGTTGAAAGCGTGCGACTCGACGTCGTCCAGAAGAGGAGCGTTGGCGTCATCAACAGAAGCTCGGACGGCATCCTGGCGGCCTTCGGCCTGGTCGAAGAAGACGGCGGTCTCGCGGAGGACATGCTTGGCCTCCTCAAGCTCCTGCAAGCGCTTCTGAAGCGTTTCGTAAGATCCGTTCATCTGACCGAGGCGTTCCTCGTGCTCGCGCAACTTGACCGAGAGCTCGTCCATGAGCTGCGGGCCGCGACGACCATCAGCACCGGAGCCAAGGCTGATGAAGGGGAGGGCGCTTTCAAGAGGACGAACAGGTACACCTTCCTTCTCCATTTGGGCGTAGAGGAAGCGAATGCGTCGCTCCATTTCGTCGAGTCTTCTGATGTCGGTGACAAAAGAGCGTTGGAAAGGCGAGACGTCCGGGTTGAGATCCTTGAACATGACATTTCCAAGCTCTCCGAGTTCCTGGACGGTGGCATGGGCAGTCTCTGAAGGAATGTAGAGCTGGATCAGCGACATGGTCGCCGACCTGAACAGGCTCTCCTCCTCCGGCATGGTGGCTGAGTGACTGCAGCAATCGGTGTTGCTACTGTAGCCTGTAGGGTGGAGAGAGTTCTTTCGAAGGTATTCAAAGATGAACACCAGTCAAGAAGATGTAGGATGATCGGGATGGAAGAACGATGAGATAGAGAGAGAGGATCAACTGCTGATTATTGATTGAGATGAATCGAGGTCCGTCCGTGCTTCGGTCTGGATTTTCTCTGTGGGCGTGTGGCACAGCGTTGGATGCAGGGGTGACGGAAGAGGCAGTCGAGCAGTCTCTTGCCACGGATCCGACTCAAAATTCTGAGCTCAGTTTTGGCCAAGCACGAACCAGCCTGGCGCTACCAGCTCTAACACTTTGGCGATTTTTCCTCCACCTCGACACGCTTTCCGCGCTGCAGCGGAGAAGACACTCACACTTCCAAGGACCCTGTCGAGCTTGGTATCTGCCTTTGAACCTTATCATCATATTGATCGCCCATTCATCACAATGGCTCTCAGCTGCGAGGCCGAGTGCTCCAATGCTGCCATCAGGCGGTCAAATAGGCGCCGATCATCCAAGGGTCGCAAGCTCAAATCCGCATGGGCTTCGGCGTTACTGCTCTCTACTACCCAGCTCACCGGCGTCGACGCTCTGTTCGGTATTGGAGAGAAGCGCTTCAAGTACGAAGGCCTCATCAACGCAGGAGGTCTAGGTCTTGACAGCATCCAGGGACAGGTAGCAGCATGGGGCGACTGGAACGGAGACCAGTTCCTTGATGCCATTGTCGTCGATTCAAATCGTCAAACCGCGAGCGTTCATCTATGGGATCGCACCAACTTTGCCTTTGGACACGAGCCAGCAACAACGGTTCAGCTCACCAACGGCAACAAGATCGCAAATGTGGTCGCAGCAGATGTCAACTACGATGGCAGGCTCGACCTGCTCATCATGTCCCAGAGCACGTCCAGTTCGTCAAAAGAGCTCACCATGGAGGTCTTTCTCGGCAAGACGGACGGAAGCGGCTTCGATTCAATACCGCTCACTGTACCATCATCCACATTGGCGCAACCCATCACGATAGATGCATCTGGCGATATGCAAATGGATTTGCTCGGGATCCCGTTCAGCGATTCTACAACTCCAGCAAAGGATGCCACCGACCTCAAGATCTGGCGCAACCTGCTCGTAGAATCCTCCAACAACACTGCTGCGTTCGACATCGCAGATGCACCGCTTCTCGATGCCACGAAGGCACCGGCTTGTAAGCTCGCCAACCCGCACAGCTCTGCGTTCGTCGACCTCAACGGCGACTGCCTCGCGGACCTCTTCCTGGTATGCTCGGACGAAGGGTTCCTCAGCTCGAAGCTCACCTATCAGATTTGGACAGCCGTCAAGCCCAACTCGAAGGGCGAAGGTTCAGGCTTCAAGCTTGCTTCTACTGGAGAGCTTCCACCTGGCACCGGTGCGTTGAGCTTTGGTGACATAGACCGCGACGGAACTATCGATGTCGTCTTCCCGACGTGCGACCGTAGTGGCGATAATTGCTTTATCAACGTCGCATTAAACCGCCAGATTCCACTTTGCTCGCCACGCATCGATGGTTTCTTCGGTGGAGGACCCGGCTTTGGCTCACTTTCAGCAGGTAAGAAGAACGTCAGCGCGTCTAGCTCATCGGCCGGCGTATCGGGTCGCTTTGCTACAAAGAGGAAGCCGAGCCTACAATGCAGAGAAGCAGAAGATCTCTGCGTCGCCGACGACAACTTCCGCATCAACTTCAGCGTCGGCAAGGACAATGCCGATCTACTGCGTGTGCCTTTGGACAAGCTCACGGGCGACAGTCGTATCCTGCTCAACGATGTGCTGGCACCGTCATACCTCAACCTTCCCAACTCGCTGCATCTCGGAGATTACAATAAGGACGGCTATCCAGATCTGGTCTTGATCACTGTACCCGAAAAGCTTGCATCTGGCAGCCGTAACAGCCCTCGTGGAGATGGCGAGACCCGCGTCCACATCCTTAGAAACCTGGAGTGTAGCAAGGTACCCACCAGCCAGAAAGCCGGACTTGGATGCTCGCCTGATCGTCCCGAGGGCAGGACCTTCATCAAGGTCACTTCTGGAGCAAACTCGATCGAAGTGCTTCGAGACGTGCGCAGTGCCAGCTGGCTCGACATTGACGAGGACGGCACCCTTGATTTGCTGTTGCAGAGGACGCCTTCAACATCAGACGGTATGGACTCAAGTCGACGCATCACATTCATCCAGAACAATTACTTCCACGACTCGTTCTTCCTCAAAGCTCTCACGCTCAATGGTGCCTGTCAGGGACTGTGCGAGCCAAAAGACGCACCGAAGTTCCAACCTTGGGGAACTAATTACGGCGGAGCATCGTACAAATTCACCGTCCTCGATCCTAATGGTGTCAGACGCGCACAGCAGGTCGGACAACTGCCGCAAACCGCCTACCGCTCTCTCCTCACCCCTTATAGCTACTTTGGTCTCGGACGTACTAACAACTACGTCGAGTCGCTTTTCATTGGTTCGACGCGCAGGCAGGAAGAGCACTATTTAGCGCTTGAAGGTGTGATCCCGAACAGTCAGGTTGTGATCAACCCATGGCAAGGTGGGCGTGGAGAGGAGAACGGCAACGGTAGTCCAGGGACGTGGACTAAGCAGTTGTATCTGCATCCGGGAGACTGGATTCCTTGGGTGACGGTGGTGCTGATTACGACGATTGTGGGGTTGGCGGTGGTGGTGATCGTTCTGCATGTGAATGAGAGGAGGGAGGATGAGAGGGAGAGGAAGAGGGCGGTGCATGCGATCAATTTCGATGCTCTCTAAGTGTTTGTTGTGAATGGATAGACTTTGTTCTCATGGTTCGAGTGTTTGTATGTGCTTGACGGCTAGTGTGAGGAAGTGACTGAGCGGCCGTGTCGCGTAAATTGAGTGTGTGCGCGTTTTCTTCGCGAACGAGACCAACACTCGGAGAATTGTCAAAACGACACCTTTCCTCCTCGTTCTACGACTCCCTACCTCACTAGACTCTCAAGTCACACAGTCGCAAGCATGACGACAGCATCCGTCCCCGCCACAGCCCCAGACGCCCCAACACGCAACATGCGAACCGGCGTCCTCATCCACCCGTCCACCGCAGCCTCTGGACGATTTCTCATCCTCCCGCATCCACGAACTTTCGTGCCCACCTACTATCTTTCCTCGCCCACCCAGCTGTACGAACTCTCAACGCTCTCCGATACGAAGTACGACCGATCATGGATGATCTCCCACCTGAACACAGTCATTTCTTCTGGACAACTGGACATTCTCTCACCCGTCGACGCAAGGTTCCTGATCATCTCGTTGCTCAGCGTGTTGGAGGATGGAAAGTTTAGGTCGGTCGAAGATACGTTTGAGCAGGTTGCGCTGGTGTTGCAGTCGAGACGGAGAGAAGCGCTGAAGGAGGCTGTCCCCGCCATGAAGGACGTCGACGAGGAGGTGGTAGACTGGGTTGATATTATAACATTCGGCAATCTCCCCCAAACCCAAAAGGCTTTGCAAGACGTAGCCGATAGCCAAGGTAAGCACCTCCCCTACACCCCTCCACCCCACTTTCAATCACATATCACTGACACCTCCCCCTCATCTTCGCCGAACAGACCTCCCAAACGGAGAAACAGCCTACCGGCTCTCCCTCACCAAAGTCCACTCCATCCTCAACCGCAAACACGCATCAATAGCTTCACAATCCACCTTCGCAGCTACACCAAACACGCTGGGGAGAAACTTCGAACGCTCCTGGCCCCACGACTCGGATCCGAGCACGAAAGAGGTGCTGGAGAGCAAAGAGGCGCAGCAGTTGCGGGATAGGATCGCCAGCGAGGTGGTGGCTAGTTGCTTGCCGCCGAGGTTGGTGGAGGGGTGGTTGGAGGGTTTAAAAGCAGTGTAATACAAGAGAGATTCGATGGTAAAAACAGAGGAAAACGAATCAATGTGTGTAAGCCTTGCGTGTGCTTCTCACATTTCCTTGTGAACCATGCCTTGAGCCGGCACCGGTACCACTATCACTCGATCGCTACAGTATTATCAAAAAGTATATGATTGCATGACAAAACTAAAAAAGACACAAACGGCAAAGAGAGACGGCTGAACTGACATTTTGCTGCCAATGACCACGCCTCTCCGCGCCCATCGAGCAGAAACGAAGTGAACAAAATGCTAAGGAGATCTCCTCCTCAACGCTGCAAGTGATCAGCATAGATGTTGGCAGCAATCTCCGCCTCGGCCCTATCACCGTTGGCCAGCAGCTTCTCCTTGTTGTACAGCAGCTCCTCGCGCGTCTCGGTCGAGTACTCTGTGTTCTGCGTCTCGACGATCGCATCGACAGGGCAGGCCTCCTGGCAGAACCCGCAGTAGATGCATTTGGTCATGTCGATATCGTACCTGGTCGTCCTACGCGCACCGTCCTCTCGAGGTTCCGATTCGATCGTGATCGCCTGAGCTGGGCAGATCGCCTCGCAAAGCTTACAGGCGATGCATCGCTCCTCTCCCGTAGGGTATCGTCGCAGCGCGTGCTCGCCACGGAATCGAGGGCTCAACGGACCCTTCTCGAACGGGTACATGATGGTGTAAGGAGGTCGGAAGAAGTTCTCCAACACGATCCACATACCGCGCAGGATCTCGGTGAAGAAGAACAGCTGTCCGGCCTTGTCCAGCGCCGAGGGGCCTTTGGAGTAGTCGGGGTAGACGGGAGCATCGCGGAGGTGCTGCTGCATGGAGGTGGCGTCGTAGGTGGCGGTCTTGGAGGCCTCTGGTGATGGTGGGGCCTTGTCGACGATCTGTGTGGGGCCGGTTTGAGGGGTGGCGAGCGAACGTGCGATCGACGAGGAGAAGAGGCGGGCGTTGTAGAGGGTGGTGGAGGGTGCGGCGGTGGCGAATCGGAGTGGCGCCGCCGCTGTGGTGGAGGTGGAAGCGTACGAGCGGCTGGCGAGGACTGCCGAGCGAAGCAGAGATCGGTTCAACGAGGAAGCCATGGTGAAGGTATTGAGGATGGAATGACCTGCGAAAGTGGTTTTCCGAGTAGAAGTGAGAATGACGGGTCGAAGAAAAGCAATTGGTGCTTGACGGAAGCTAATTGGCACTTGATCAAAGGATGCTTTGTGCAGCGTTCGTCGTAGCGATTGTGATGAAGGATAGAAAGGTGATGACCAGAAAGTGAGGTGAGGAAAGGGTGAGAAGAAAGGGTTCAGCGAATCGCAAGGATGGGAGTGCCACCCAAGCCTGAATCCATCGCTCGCTCACTCAACTCAGTTCACACGTTTGGTGGATGATCGCGCGGAACAATTTGGGCGAAAAAGAGTGAGGCAGCAGCACGCTTTGTGCGCTTTTTGATTTGAAATCAAAATTGGTTGCGTCTCACCACCGCAACAGAGCATCCGAAAGACCACGAGTTGAATAATTGGAATACAAATTGCGAGACGAGTTGAATTGAAACCAAGTCTCAGACTGAAATGGAGTTGGAATTCAAAAGCGCGACCAATGACAGCCGTCTGAATTGGTCATACTCGATGAAAAATTTGGGCTGCAGCGCCAGTATGTTTTGGTCGCAGTGACGCACGGCTCTCAAGCAATTCAAAGTCTTTTGCGAAGAAAGCGCGCTCTGTCTGCTTCTGGCGCCGGCTGGCTCTGTTGAAGCGTGGCTTTGGTAATGGCTCCGTAGCGCACACCCGACTGCCAACTTTCGACAAAAGTTCAAGATCATCATCGTCTTCTCCACCTCTCGTCACGATTCAACACCATCCTCGTCCACCCTCACCTCTCCCTACAGCCGCCGTCGTTGCTTTCATTCAATATGGCCGCCCTCCGCACATCATCGCGCTCGCTCCTGCGATCCGCAGCCACCGTCGCCGGTGCCGCTTCACGTTCCAACCTCGTCGCTGTTGCCTCGAGCTCTTCTCGCATCACCGCTAGCCGATCTCTCACCACCTCTGCAGCACGATCCTCCGATGCCCTCTTCGTCCACCGCAACACCGACTACAACAACCCCGATATCCCCTTTGAATTCAACGAAGAGAACGCCAAAATGGCACAGGAGATCATCTCCCACTACCCCCCGCAATACAAGAAAGCCGCCGTCATCCCATTGCTCGACCTCGGTCAACGACAGAACTCCGGTTGGGTTTCGATCTCGGTCATGAACTACGTGGCTAAATTGCTCGAGATGCCCCCCATGCGTGTCTACGAAGTAGCCACCTTCTACACCATGTTCAACCGTGAGCCTGTTGGCAAGTACTTTTTGCAACTTTGCACCACCACCCCGTGCATGTTGGGTGGATGTGGATCGACCAAGATCCTCGAGGCGCTCGAGTCGAAATTGGGTATCAAGGCCGGTCAAACTACGAAGGATAAGAAGTTCACGCTGGTCGAGGTGGAATGCCTGGGTGCTTGCGCAAACGCTCCCATGATCCAAATCAACGATGATTACTACGAGGATTTGACCCCGGAGAGCATGAACAACATCATCGAGAAGCTGTCCAACGGTGAAAAGGTCAAGCCAGGCCCGCAGTCGGGTCGTCACTCGTCCGAGCCAGCTGCCGGTCGCACTGCCTTGACTTCAGAACCATACGGTCCGGGTAAACACTGCGTCCCCGAGTTTGCTTAAGTGCTTGTAGTGCCTGCATCTTGCTAGATAATGAATACCTTTTACAGCTTCAGTTGGACTGCCATTATGTGTGATCAGTGATCAGAGACAGGAGCTGAAACGGTTGACGACCATTTTCGGAAATGACAAGTCACGCATTCACGCTCAGAGCTACAGTCAAGCACACAGACATTGAGCCACTTTTTAGACAAGGAATGAAGTTTTTTGGATAGACTCGATACATACATACATCTATACGATCAGGCAGACACCATAAGCGATGCCAAACTAGCTTCAGTCTGAACCACTTCGAGCGCCTGCTGAACTTCCAGGCGCTTTCGCGAGGCAGCGAGCCAGTCCGAAGCCAACAGCTTGGGCCAGCCTTTGAGCTGGTTCAGCTCTCGCGTGGCCGAGTCGAGGTCTTTGCGGTCAAGGTAGTATTCAGCCCTTGCGATGACGGACGGAACGTCCTCGCCTGGAACGAGACCCTTCTTGTGGAACAGGATGGGCGAAAGAGCGGCGCTGGCAAGGTGCGACAGAACGCCAGCGGTTTCAGGAGAAGGAACGAGCGAGACTTGGCGAACGCGAGGTCCGACCTTGTTGTCGAACCACTGCTTGAGAGTGGTGAACGACTCGACGCCGGTGTCGGCGGCTCCGCTTGCGTCGAGTGCCTCGATAGCGGCTGAGAGCACAGGATCATCACGCGCCTTGGTGGTGCCCTTGAGAACACGCAACTGCTCAGCGAAAGGACGCTTGCTAGCCGACGTGTCGTCAAGAGCGTGCTGCACAGCTCGAACCGCAGTCCAGAGCGTGTGCACCGACACGTTCTCGTCCAAGACGCTGCTGTTGTCCAAGCTCACCTTCTCCAGGCTCTTGAGCTCGGTAGCCAGTTCGTCTAGCTTGGCAAGACGTCCTCCACGCTCCTCCTCCACCTTGGCCTTGATGTCCTTCATCCATCGTCGCTGCAGCTCAATACCTTGAGCGATGACCTCCTCCTTGAGCCTCTCGTTGATGATCTCGCTCTGCGTGGCGAGCTCCTTCTCGAGCTTCTCCTTGAACTGCTGCATCTGCTTGGCGCGCTCCTCCTCGAACGACTTTTGCCAGTCCGACTCTCGGCTGGAAAGCTTGTTGGCAGCTTCTTCCGACTGCTTGGAGATCTGAGCCTCGTATCGCTTGGCTTGAGCTGCCAGGCTGTTCTCAACACGCTTGGCCTCTTCGCGCTTGATGGTCTCAAGACGCTGGCTCAACTGCTCGAGGTCGATCTGCGCATTCTCGAGCACGCCCTTGGCCTTGGCGCCCGAAGAGGGAGTCTCCTTGAGGAAAGTGGTGAGCTCGTCGATGGTGGCGGCGAGCTGGGCGATCATGGGCTCGGATCCGGAAAGGCTCTTGATGGAAGGGGCGAGCAGAGGAAGCTTGGGTGCCTCGGGGTCAGGTCGCAAACGGGCAGCGCCCTGCTCGGGTGCTTGGAGACCGCGGTCACGGCGAGGAGCGGCGTAGCCCGCAGGAGGCTCGTGATTGACGGGAAGCTCGCCGGTGTAAGTCTCCTTGACTTGCTCCTTGGGGCCCTTGCCGGGAGCAGCGCTCTTGGAAGGAGCAGCCTTGGTGTTGGCACCAATGTCAGTCATGACCTGGACGCTGTCAACAGCGCGCTGGATGACATTGCGACCGTCCTGCTTGGCCTCGGCAGCTTCACCGCGAACCTTGGCTTCAGCACGAGAAGCAGCAGCCTTGGCGCGGTTGACGAGCTCCGAGGTCTTGTCCTGAACAGCTTTGAGTCCAGACTCTGCCTCCTCCTCAGCCTTCTTGGCACCGGCCTTGGCCTGTTTTGAGAGCTTCTCCAATTCCGCCTTGGCCTTTTCGCGAGCCTCTGCAACCCTGAGTCGAGCATCACGCTCGTCGCCGACACTTTCGCTGGCGCCTGCATCGCCGCTGAGCACACGACCCACGGCACCGCTGACGCTGTCGTAGGCAGTCTTGGTAACATCGATGGCCTTGTCACCGTAGCCTCCCAAGTTGATGCTCTTGATCTCCTGGCCGACGTCGTGGGTGTCGAGGTAGTCGATGATGCGTTCACCTCCTGGGATGCTCTCTACGAAGAAGTGGTTGTATCGGTCGTTGTTGAGTGCTGCTACGGTCGAGACACCGTAGAAGAGGGTGGCTCCAACAGTGCTGTATACCAAGAAGCGACCGGTGACGGATCTTGAGCTTCCATCTGCGCCAGTAGCGTATGATCGTGCGCCAGCAATAATGCGGGTGCGAGCGGCAGAAGAAGGGCCGAGTGCAGTAGCCCTACGGAGAGCAGCGGCGCGGTTCATCATGGTGACCGTTGCGGTGTGTACGCCGTGTCTCTACGCTTGTGAAGGGAGTACCGAAAGTGCGATCGGTGGAAAGGATGCAGTAGGTCGGTATAGATGAGCGGTGAAGGTGGATTGATGTGATGCGATGGACCATCAACTCGTCGCTGGAAGACTTGAGTTGTGGAGGAACGACGACCGTGACAGGCGAGCAGCTCAACGGGACAGACAGGCTCTGCTGCCTCAAAACCACGAGTCAAGAAGAAATGTGCGGTTGAGCCAGATCGGGCGCATCGATCCATTCCGGTTTGAAATTGGAATTTCTGAGAGGCACGATCACGGTCAAGCCGGAAAGAATCGCGAAAATCCTACCCGCTAGGCAGCCGGATCCGAGTTGGACCATTCAGCGTTGGCAGAGACAGCTCACACAAGCAAACGATATCAGATAGCAGATCAAATGGCTCTTGCCTCCAGTCTGCAGCCTTCTCGGATGAGCATGAGCAGAGGTCTGTTGAAGAAATGGCTTTTTGGAAAGCTTCGTGTTGCCTCTCTTGGCAACTTTGAGACGACAAGACGCTGGATTCGAGTCTGGGACAAGACATTTGCAAGCGCGATGGACACACTTGGTGGTGAGCGATGACAATTCACGTTTGAGGTATGACAATCGACGTGTCAGAGACGACAATCAATGTGTGAGAGATGACAGTCAGCGAGTTGAAGCCTCTTGACTGATCAGACGTAGCTCATGGGAAAAGATCACTTGTGCTCATCAGATCAACTTGCGCCCGCTGACTCGAACACCTTTCAGTGGCTGCTGGTGGAAGACATTGTTCGATTATGCGTAATGCGGGGTAAGGTAGTAGTACAAGATGCGAAGTGAATTCAGTTGCAGAGAAGTCTGTATCATTAGAAAAGACGGGAAGGGATGAGCGCAGTCGGGACATTGTCAACCGACGCGCCTTGCAGATGGCGACCTGTTACGGGTATATTGGCAAGCCAAGTTGCAAAGGGAATGACATCGAGTATGCGAGGAGCTTTGAAGCTACACGCTCTGCCAGTCGCAGGGTGGCAGAGGCTAGTCGTAGAGCCAAGATGCGAGTATTATTAGCGAGGCGTGATTGCGAACTAGGCGATGGCAGCTTCGACCCTCTCTACGCTTTGAGATCGGCTTGGATCAATTGCAAGTTTGGGAGCTGCCACAAAGGAAGCGCGAGGCGAGATGGAGCTCTCTCGTGGCGGCATCTCTTCGATGACGCGGTAAGGAACGTGAACAGACACCTTGGTCTGTTGAACGCGGCCCCGTCCCGAGATGCTGTTGCGCGGACTTTGATTCGAGAGCGATGCTTGAGACAGCGAGAGCGACATAGCGGCCGACGTGGCGGCAGCAGCGGCAGTTGCTGCTGCGGAGGCTGCTGCTGGATCTTTGGCTGCTTTGCTCATACAGAACGAGTTGAACAGACCCGGTCCGCGCAGCGACAAGTCGGCATCGCGCCCACCCAGCGACGAGCGACGGCTCATCCAGTCTGGCAATTGGTACCAAATGTCGTGCACCGGTTCTCTTGTCTCCTTATAGGTGCTGAAGCGGAGCGCATCGTGTGTTGCGCGCGCATTGCCAGCCAATGCCCAGTCCCACTCGGATTCTTCTGAAGAGCTGCGATTGCTCCAGTATGAGCCTGCGCATGAGCGCGAGGGTGGGAGGCCGGAAGAGGTTCGAGGAGACTGTGGCGATGTGGAAGTGGATGCCGCCGTCGACACGGGCAGAGACACCGTCACTGATGTTTTGGCAGGTCGAATGGGCGAGGCGGTGCGTGATTTTTGCTGCTCCTGCTGCGTGAAGAAACGCGAAGTAGTCGCACTTGGCGGTGCGGATGCGGCGGAGCGGCCCCAATCGAAGCCAGACGGCTCGGAGATGGCCTTGCGAGCGGCGCGCAAGAGAGCCAGATTGCCGGCACCCATGGTCATGGGCAGATTAGCGAGATCGAGGATGAGCGTGGATGGGAGTGTGCTGCTCTTGGAGGTGAGCTTGTGACGTCGACGCTCGAGCACGCCAGAGGCACGACTTTCAGAGCAGGAACGAGCGAGCGATGGACGCAACGCAGTGGGTCCTTGTGGCTCGACGAACAGGGTGGATTTGGAGGAGGAAGGCTCGGGTGCACTCGAGGTTCTCTGCACACTGGGTCTGCGGCTGATGCTCATGGCGCTGGGCTCGACGTATTCGTCGTCTTCGGATGGGAAGCCCATGTTGGATTGAACAGCATCGCCGGATGGGCTCTCGACTAAGCTGGCGGAGAAGCGGAAGGAAGAGAGTGCGGCCTGCACGTCGCGACACGCGGGGTTGAGTGAGCGTCGAGGTGAGGGATCAAAGTAGTTGATGGGAGCTTGGCTTGGGCCTGCCTCTGCAGATATTCTGGTGACCATGGTTGATGTTGTGTAAGAGCGTGAAAGGACGCCGTGTTTTTAGTCGAACGATGAAGCCTTTGGCAATCGCTGTGCAGTGATGGAAAGGTGAAGCAAGTTTGACGAGATGAAATGAAATGAAACCAAAGTCTTGGCAGAAGCTTTCGATGACGTCTGAATCCGCGATTTTAGAAGATCATGGTCGGGGATGACAGTCAAGTTGCTGGACTGGTGAGCTGCTGAGGCGCTGAGGATGATGTTCTGAAGCGCCGGATGTCGTGCGTCGCGTCCAGATCGAAGGCTCGAGATATGTTTTCCACCTGGCGGTAGGGGCGTATTTGTGTTAGAAGAGGTGGCGAAAGGTGAAGAAGGACGGGGATGAGGTTATGGTGAAAGGGCAAGGTAGCTACAGGAGGAGTTGTGAGGCATGAATCGAATCAAGGCAGGAACTGTGTGTGAACGAAGATGCTACGCCCAAATAGTGACTACTGACGAGGGAGTGGCGAGCAAGCACACGAGATCCGCTTTCGAAGTCAGCAGTAGAGAAAATGGAGAACAATGGAGCGCTGTGCCGTGTGAGTCGGTCATGAGAGTCAGACCCTGCAACAGCGGAAAGCAGAAAGTAGGAGAAGAGAGTTCTGGTTGAGCAAGAGCGACAATGCAGCAGGGCAGTGACGAAGCGAGCCTCGTGCAGCAGAGCAACAGCAGGCCGAACCCAATCAGATGCTCTCGCAGAGGGGACAACAAACCACTCACATGGCAAAAAACTGCACAAAACTGCACAATGGCCTGTAAGCGAGGTGAATAGGAGAGGGCGAAAGGACAGTGTTGGTGAGCTGTGACAGCCTCGGGAAGGACCGTTGTCTCTGATGCCAGCGTCGAGCGGGCAGTTTGATGAGAGCGCGCAGAACAAGAGGGAAAAAGACTGCTGACTGCCTGCCATTTCGTCATTGCGTAAATTCAGACAAATTCGAAAAGGAAAGGAGAAATCTCGGTCCAAAGGCGTGGCGGAGAAGCGGGCGGAGCAATTTGTCACACTCTCTGGCTGGCTGGCTGGCTGGCTGGCAAGCAAGGATACGCTGCAGCATGGCCGCGCATTTTTGGTGGCTGCCCTGATGACGGTGCATTTTCCTCACGACCTGGCAGTTGATCCGCAATACAGTAGCAGAGCTGGCTCTCGCTGCATACACATTGAAAGCTGTATCGGCGGGGCGTAGCCGTGTCTCATTGCGAGCGCCTTATACTCTGTACTACAGCTGAATGCTTTGACTTCACATGCAGGAAAAGATAGGAAGCTCGCGGGCCGAGAAGGTGGCGAGGATTCCCACGAGTGGTGGTGGCAAGGAGAGGACAGGACGACAAGAGCGTGTCGGAGTGTCGAGTTTGTTTGCTGTGGCATGACATGTAATTTTGCTCCTCTGCCTTGGTGAGAGGCGTATGAGAAGAGGAATGCAAGGCTTGCTCGCCCTTTCCGCTTTTTCGAGCCCCGACAAATGTTTTTGCTTTTCTCTCTCTCTCTCTTTCTCTTTGCTCGATGACTGTTACTGTGCTTCATTGTAGTCTCACGCTGTCGTCTCAACCGAGTTCGAGGATCGCGCAATCTCAGACATTGTTGCAGAACCACCTTGACCTTCCATCCTGGACGCGCACTGAGCTTGCAGACCGGGTAAACCCGCGCTGAAGATGATTGCTCGTCATTGATTGCTTGTACAGCAAATTTGTCTTGACAGTGATCCGTCGCTTTGGATGTTGCAAGTGACAACCGAGCAGCTCGGTTCGAGTGGCGTGGCTCAGCGTGGCGTGGCCATCACCTGTCGACGATTGCCGCGTCTACCCAGCGTGACGCTGCAGGCTTGTTGCAGCTGCCTGCATCGTCACACAATGAAAAAATTTGAAAATCAGGAACGCTGCATCAGATTCGTCCCCTCGCCTGCCCTTTCTAGCCACGACACCATCTGTCTCTCAAGCTTTTCTCTGTCCAAGACTCGCCTTGCCGCACAGAGTTCTGGAGGCTCTGCGTCTTCTGTGTCGGAAAGCAAGGAGCCTTATGTCCGCGTGCTCCTGGTCACGCCCGAGAGAAAAGATGATCGTGTCAGACAGAACACGCTACAGCAGTTAGAGCATGCTCTTGCAAAAGATACGCCTTACGACGGTGTCGACGGGCATCTTTGACAAATCTCGAATGAGCTCGATAAGCGAGCGATGCCATGTGCGCGAGTACACCAAAGGGTCCTGCGGCTCGTTATCTCATGTCACGGATGAGTGCGAAAGGTCTTCCCCGCTCGAAGGACGCGCGCACCGGAGCTCGTCCTTCCGAACGAGATTCAACGCCTCCAACGCCTCGGCACAAGAGAATGAGTTTTCAGACAGCACCCTTCTTGATTCCTGTCAAGGTGTGTGCAAGGCAGACAACCGGACCGTTGCTGATGCGCTGCTCCTCAGCTTTGACTTACCTTTTCGGTGACCTCAATGGGGCTCTGGGGACGCTCGATAAGTTTAAACAGCGATCACCGGTCGGCCAAGCAGCGAGAGACTCCGAACATTGTCGTACCAGGCACCACTCACCGACATAAGTCGCAGAGGAATTCAAGACGCAGCCGTCAGTCACTTTGCACGCCGACGACGGCGGAAACAATACACAGACGCCCGGTGTAGAAGCTTTCGCAAATCGGCCCGGTGATCGGGTCCCGATACGGATCGGCGCATGGCAAGCGGACGAGAACCCGCAGCATTGCCGCTTTGCAGACGTAAGCTAGGCGTAGCGATACGAACTGCACCTGGACTCCTATCTGTCGTGTCTTCTTCGACCGTTTCATACGTGCGGTCGACGAGAAAAAGCCGCGGTAATGCTCTTCGGAATTGTGTACGAAGAAAAGAAAAGAGGAAAATCGTGGCTCGAAAAAGGAAGCCAAAAAAAAGATAAGAACGACAGTTGATTGGGCATCCTTCCGACCATCCGAACCGCATGGTCGAATGCATTCGGGTCTCATTGGTTTAGCCGTGATGTTCGGCCCAAAGACAAGCACATCCGAAGATATGATCGCCCTGTAACGGTGAAGCTGCTATGGTGCATGCCGAAACAGTGTTAGACCGTTCCACCAACCCGGCATTCTGCGCGGCGTCTTTTCCTTTTCATCACACCTCTTTCTTCGGAATTACGAGCTCCGAATGCGGATCGCTTGGTACGGACAGTAACCGGTTATCCATCTCAAGCTCTGTGCAACCTTTGACACACGACAGCTTCCAACTCGTCCGTCCGATCCTTCTCATCACTTCCACCAAGGTCTTACAAGGACTCAGACGGGAAAGTGCTCATACAGCAAGATGCTGCCGACAACGACCAAGCAGAGTGCGTTTAGCACAGACGAGAAGCGTACTGCACAGCTCTCGTCCACCAAGGCCAACAAGGCGTCAAAGTGGACTGCGGTCCTTGCAATGGTGCTCGGAGCTGTCGCTTTGACCTTCTTGTCGCTCGACAATGCGGCGTCGAATGCTGCCAATGACAGCCTCTGGAAGCTCACCCACTCGTTCCAGGCAGGCTCCTCGGCTTCGCTTGCTGCCATCTGTCCTCAACAGGACCCGTACGACCTCAAGGATGGCCTCGCTGGTCTCGACCGCGACCTGCTCGCCTCGAGGCTCAGCAAAGCCGTGCAGATCGATACCACTGTCGGCGACGAATGGCCCGACCCGAACGAACAGCCGGATGTCTGGGCGGCCTTCCCCAAGTTTGCCGAGTGGCTCAAGTCCGAGTTCCCTCGTGTACACGACAAGCTCGATTTGGAGATGGTCCACCAGCACGGTCTTCTCTACACCTGGAAGGGAAGCGACGAATCGCTCAAGCCACTGCTCATGATGGCTCATCAGGATGTTGTGCCTGTCAATCAAGGCACCCTCGACCAGTGGCGCTTCCCTCCGTTCAGCGGGTTCATCGAAGAAGAGACCGAGACTGTCTGGGGTCGTGGCTCCACCGACTGCAAGGCATGGCTCGTCAGCTTGCTCTCTTCTGTCGAGGAGCTTCTTGTCAAAGACTGGGAGCCAAAGCGCACCATCCTGCTCAGCTTTGGCTTTGACGAAGAGTCGGGTGGAAAGCAGGGCGCTGGCTGGCTCGCCAAGCGCGTCGAAGAGATCTGGGGTCGTGACAGCATCGCCATGATCATCGATGAAGGCAACCCTGTACTCGCTGCATCCGACGCCATGGGTCCCGGCATCGACGTTGCCATGCCTGGTATCGCCGAGAAGGGATCCGTCGACGTTGCGGTCACCGTCGAGTCCGCGGGTGGTCACTCATCGCAGGCCGGAGCGCACACTTCCATCGGTCTTCTCGCTCGCATCGTTGCACAGCTCGAAGACAAGCGTGATCGTCTGGACGAGACCAAGATCTCAGGGCCACAGCTCGAGTTCCTGCAATGCGTTCGCGATGGTCCTCGCATCCCCGGAGCCCTCCGCTCGGCGCTCAAGGATCTCGAATGGGCCTCCAAGTCTTCCTTCGAGCACCTTGGTGCCTACTCAGCCTTGCAGAGTGCCATGCCGAACTTGTTCACCTCCCTCGTCTTGCAGCCTGTCAACGCCTGGTCTCACCGCGGCCGTCAGCGACGCATCAAGCAAGCCAGGCAGCGTGTCGTTCACGCTATGCCCGAAGTACTCCAGACCCAATTCATCACTACCACCGCCGTCGACATCATCGAAGGAGGCATCAAGTTCAACGCTCTTCCCGAGAGTGCTACCGCTTACGTCGACCACCGCATCGCCATCACGAGCAACTTTGACGAGCTCAAGCAGCACTACATCGACGTGCTTTCCTCGATCGCTAAACAGTACAATATGGAGATGGAGGCGTGGGGCGAGCACGTGCTCAACGCAAGCTCGCCTGTGGGTGCTTCGAAGCTGACTATCAAGCAAGCACGTTCCGCACTCGAGCCTGCTCCCTGGACGCCGCTCGAGGGAGAAGAGGCCAAGCCGTGGAAGCTCTTCTCACAGCTCGTGCGTTCCGTGTGGGTCGGAGAGAATGGTGAACCCGTGACTGTGGCACCTTCGATCATGCAGGGCAACACTGATACGCGATACTATCACAACCTCACGCACAACATCATCCGCTTCGGCCCTTCGAGTATCAAGCCTGACAAGACCGGCTTGGGATCTCTCACCGGCGTACACACCGTCAATGAGCATTACCCGATCCAGGGCCTGGCTGACGCTACCAACTTTTACACTGCTCTCTTCCGCGCTGTCAGCGTCGAAGGCATCTGAAGAAATATATTAGCAATATCAACTCAATTCTACTCCAGAACGACTTCCATCTATGCTACATATGTTCCAACGACTATACTTAGCAATGAGCAAATGTCTGAGATAAAGCGCCTACTTTCCGAACGCAGCCTTGATGTTATCGAACATCCCCCTGTACACGTCGTCGCGTGCCTTGACCGACTCAGGAACCAACGGAGCCTTATCCCATCCGTGCTCCTCCCTCTCAACGCTGACGAACGTAACCTTCTTGCCCTTCTCCGTCTGCTTGAGCTCCTCGAAGTACTTCTTACCCGTCAAATACAGAATGTCGAGATCGCCACAAGCAACAAAGATGTGGTCGGGGAATCGCGAAGTGTCTAATCCACGAATGCGGAACTTGACATCTTCTCGTCTTTCCAGATCAGGCATGTAAGCGTTGTTGAACAAGCTCACGGCTCTCGGTGTCAGATGGATTCCGGATCGAGGTTCGTACGGCTCTGGACGTTCCGGAGGAGTGGGTGCGACGTCGACAGGAGGGTAGAGGCAAGAAACAGCAGCAACCTTGGTGGGGCCGTAGAAGTTTCCAGCGGTCAAAGCGAGCGCTGCACCTGCGCTGAAACCCGACACCGCTACTTTGCTGACGTCAAATCGGTCCGATTGAGACAGTACCCAACCAACGACGTCTTCGGCATCATCGTGGCCCGATGGGTACGGGTACTCGGGTCCTTTTCGATAGTCGCAGTCCAAGATGTTGCAGCCCAGCGCCTTGACAGCCTGGACGATGTATTCACGATCCTCACCCCAACTCGGAATGACGTAGCCGCTACCATGCCAGTTGACAACGATCGGCAGTTTGGCCGAAGCAGCTGCGTCGGCAGGACGGTACAGATCGACGCCGATAAACCTTCCTTTGTCACGAGAGGGAACTCGAAGCGTTTCTTTGACAATGCCAGGCGGCAGCGGTCGACTTCGCAAATAGTGCTGTGTTCCTCGTTTCAGATACACGATCGATCGAAACAGCGTAGCCGATAGCTTGAGGAACCAGTAGTACGGTGAAAAGATGCTGTGGGGCATTTTTCGTGGTTGCACGGCGTCGTCAACGGGAAGTTGGGTGGGTGTGGCGAGAATGTGGGGGTTCGATTGGACGTTGAGGTGGGAGGTGTACCTGAGGTTTATCGACGCCTAGGTGGTGGGTGTGGGAAGAAATGAAGGTCAGTGTGGGGCGGCGACTCACAGGCTTGATAAGCGGTAACCAACTTGGATCTTGCTTACGGGCCGGTCTCTTTTTCTCTGCCGAGATACCCTCAGAGGCAGGGAAAACGCGGGGTTGCTTAACGTTATCGCTGCGCCATTTCCGAACGACTTTGACGATCTTCGCGGGTGGTCTCGTCATAAGCTACGGAGCATTACTAGAAGCCTGTTCAGCACAGCAAACACCAGAAGGCGGAGAGCTGTTGGACTCTTCGACGTAACTGTGCAGCTTCAGGCAAATGTCGAGTAGGGAGGACGAGAAGGTGCATCGCCGATTTCCCAGACGAAAGCAGCCGATCTAGAGATCACAATGCCTCTTCCGCCAACGCCCGCGTGGCCACCAACTGAGGCTCGCACAAGATGGACAGCTCGACCATCTTCCTCGGGGGCCTAGCTCCTCATGAAACTCGGTCTCGCACGTTCCCGGCGGAGTCAGTATCCGCACGGGCAACTCTTGGTCTTTTGGAACCTTCGGCCGCTCAAAAAAGAAGGTCAACGCGCGGCTAAATTAAACGCCCGCTCCCAAGTTGACCACCTTTTCTCCTGAGAACATTCGACCAGGGTAAGCTTCGCAGCTACAGGTACTGGCCTGCACGACCGGGGCTCAAGAAGCTGCAAGGCGTCTCTGCGGCTCCCAGATCGGTTATCTTTGCACTCCGTCCTCAACGATTTGCTTCGCAACAATCATGCGATTTGAAGAGACTTTGGATCAACGGATTTCGAGGAAGGTAAGTGAGATGACATCTAGAGAGCAAGGACGAAAAGATGCCAAGAGTTGGTTGTGAGGCGAAGGTCATGGAGAGCAAACGTCGACGTGCAGCGGTTGTGCGGGCTCCGATGGAGAAGATGTCAAGCTTTATTGGTCCGGAGTAATGACAGAGCCCCCCAAACACAGAAAATTTCCCGGCGGTCTGAAGGTTGACTGGATTCCGAAGCGCTGCAAGCTGTGCTGGTGAGACAGCAATGACGCACCCCCTTGCTCGCTTTCAACCCTTCGCGAGCTATTACAGCTCCACTATCCATTTGGCGTCATGTAGAGGTTGGACAAAGAAACGAGCTAAGCGATGTGCGGACAATGGGTTCCGATTCCAGCGACTCCAACACTGAGGAGGAGGAGTCGCGTGTTTTGGGCAAGATTGATGGTTGGATGTTCGACGGTGACACTCATTTTCATGCTGGTCTGCCAAGCCAGTCGATCAGACTTCATTTCGCTCGGTAAAATTTGGGTTCAGAACCAACATTTGGGCACATGTCCACAACAACAAGCTCGCTGCCAAACACTGCACCGCTCTGTCTCGCTTCCAGAAGCCGTGCAGACCGTCGGAAGTGCGTGTCCATCTTTCCTAGCTTTCCAGATCTCTGGTTTCTCACTTCATAGACTGACACAACGCCCTGTCCTGACCTCAAAGCTAGACCGGAGACTTTCTTCCCGAGTTCTCAGCCTGCGGTCGGCTCCTTTGTTTTCGCAAGCAAGGCGAGGTTGGACTCCCGGATCGCTTTTGCGATGCATGTTGTAAAGATTTTCCGTTGCATTGTCCCTTGACCCCTCCCCGTTGTTACTCTGCCCCCTGTCACAGCAACCGATTTCGACGAGCGCCCGTTCCGTCGGTCTGCAGCAACGCCTTCCGTGTGCTGATGTTTGAAACGCACAGCGGACTCGAGACGACTGCATACCCACGTTCGAAACCCGGGTTAGATCGTACGCGAGCCAAGTTGCGCAGGTGCTTGTTTTGGAGGTGTGTTCTGTTGTTCTGTCGTATCCGCCTCCTGTGTTCTGAGATGCCCGTGCTGCGAATGACAATGCAACAGCCGGTCAAAAGCGTCAGCCCGACGTCAGAAAGGACATGCGTGTGTCCGCCGGATCTTGGCAGCAGTGAGCCGGCGTCAGTCTATCTGAGTGGGTTCGTATATAGTCTCCTGGCTCTTGCCCTTGTTTGTGACCCCCTCTCGTCCTCATTGAACCATCTTTACCCTCCTTCCCGTCGACTAGTTCCTTGTATCGTCCCTCTTTTGCATACGGTCGTTCACATTACTCTATCTCATTATGCTTCAACTGCTTCTTCTTGCCACTCTGGCGGGAAGCGCCCTTGCCGGCGACTTTACCGTCAAGATCCAACCCAGACAAGCAGGCTCATATCCACCAGGCTTTGCAGTTCCCACAGCAGCACAAACACCGCCCGAATGGCTCAAAGCTCTCGACGATGCGATGGCAGCTGGCAAGATTCCTAGCATCGCCCCAGCCATCAACCAGGACGGCAACCCTGTCTACGCCAACAATGAGGGCTTCGACCCCAAAACTTGCTCGTGGACCGTCACGAAATGCGTTGCCGGTACCGACATCGTCAACGCTCCACCCAACAACATCGCTATTGGCTTTGACGATGGCCCTACGGGCAACAGCGACGATCTGTACAACTTTCTCAGCCAGTACAACCAATCAGCAACCCACTTCATGATCGGATCCAACGTCCTCTCGTACCCCAAACAATTCGCTCACGCAGTCAGAGAGGGAAACCAGCACTTTGCAGTACACACCTGGTCGCATCAGCTTTGCACTACGCTGACCAACCAGCAGCTCGTTGCCGAACTCGGCTGGACGATGCAGATCATCGCGGATAAGAGCGGTGGTTACATCCCCAAGTTTTGGCGCCCTCCTCAGGGTGACATTGACAACCGCGTTCGTGCGATCGCTGAAGAGATCTTTGGGCTGACCAACGTGCTTTGGAACCACGACACAAACGACTGGTGCTTGGACGACCAGGGTGGCACCGAATGCCCTAATGAAGACCCTGGCAAGGATTTGGCTTCTGTCGCTCGAGCTGCTCAGGCTGGTATCCACGGTCCTAAGGATAAGGGACTGATCATGCTCGAACACGAATTGACGCATGCTTCCATTGGCGTTTTCAAGTCGTACTACCCGAGTCTAGATGGGCTGGGATGGATCAAGAACAACGTAGCCGACGTCTTCAACATGCCCTGGTACAAGAACGCTTGGGATGACTCGGAGCCTCCTCAGAACGGAACTGTTCTGCAGACTTTCGAGTTGGGTACCAAACCCGGTGATGACAGCGAAGACGACAGCAGCGACGGCGACGATAGCAGCTCCGGCTCAACAAGTGCCGGTAGCACCGCTAGTGCGACCTCCTCCGCAGCCGCTTCCACAGCTCCCACCTCCCACAGCGGGTCCGGGACACAAGCGGCAACCCACAACACAACTTCGCCCACCAGCTCGACAAAGCAGGGCATCACAACAGGCGGAGCCGCTGGTCTCGCACCCATCTCGTTTGGTGCTGCTGGCTTCGCAGCTGTAGCTGTCATCGCCGCCACCATTCTCTGAAACATACACACACTCCTTTAGCATTTCTTCTCGTTTAGTTCGTTGCACATTATACCCCTGCCGCTGAGAACTTCGCGGCGCCTTCAATGGACATTGCCTTTCCTTATCAGTGCGCTATATGCTCTCGCTTGCGATGCACGGCTTCTGAGCGACTGTCTGCCTGGATGTAATGAGTGGATGAAGAGCAATGAGGAGCTGTCATCTTGACGACACCTGAAAAAATGATCAATTTGTTAAGCTGAGGTGCGGCTACACTTTAGAGGGCGCAAAAAATAACGCGTGCGCGACTCTGCTGCGAGTGGAATCCCGATCTCCACGTGATCCGCCTTTTTTGTGACCTTCGAAAAGTGTGCTTCGAAAGCTTTTTGCCCGTGCGTCTCTTTCTACCTTCTGTCACATAGCTATTTACACCATCACCAACTGCGCCTTTTTGCTTCAAAGTATCTCCCATCTACGACAGGGATCTCGAACTGAGCAGCAGCTCCATTGCGTCCGAGGCTCTGCACTTCCTTGCGACGGATGCAGTTGATCCGATCGACCTAGCTGCCGCATCTTTGAAACGGCGCTCATCCGGCTCCCACTCTTTCAGAGCACGGTCGTTCTGTCCAGCAACTACACTGGCGCGGCTGATCGAGACCGCTCATCATCAAAATGCCGCTGCCATACACACCCTACAAGCTGGCGTCAGCATCGTTAGCCGCACCAGCACCAAACAACCACAACCGAGACGAAGATGCCATCGCCGTCCCTACTCCTCAGCATCCAGGCGTCGAAAACGAGCCCGAGCCCATCAACATAGCTGACCATCATGCTGTTGATGCACGTCTCTACTTCCCTTCTTCCTCAGTCGACGCCTTTGATGGAGGCTATGTCTTGGCACGTGTCGTTGCAGGAGGTCGCGAGCTCCAGCTGCTGTGGTCGACGCTGGAAGATCAATCCGCAGCTGCGGGGCCGTCTTCTAAGGCGCTCACGTCAAAGCAACATACTTTCACAGCGTCACTAGATCCAAAACTGGCATCAGAGCCGGCGAGGACGTTCCTCTTTCCCGCGCCACTGCTTCCCGGTCTGGGTCTGTTCGCAGATCCGACTTCCAACCGGCTCTTTGTGATCGCTGTCACTACGACAGGATTTCTCTACCGACTCGTCTTCTCCGCACCTCGACTCTTCCACGACTCGCGATTGGGCTCCGACTGGTCATCCGAATACCGCATTCAGCACATCGCTTCGTCAGACTCGGTGCTGACCGCTTCGATCCGCGGTGCGGCAAATGCAGCTCAGCTATACGTCGTCGATTCCGCACTTGCTCTTGTGACTTGCGCCGATGGGACTATCGTCAAACTCAGCCGCTCTGTCTCTGGCTCGAGAGACACCAACGACGGTGCTTGGAAGGAGACCGTGCTCAGGCCGACTTCGTTCCTTTCGGGTGTTTCAAGGTTCTTTGGCAGGTCCAATGCGATTTCGGACTCAGAGTCGTCTCCCACCTATGCACTTTCGCTTGATGTCTTTCCAGGCGAAGTCGGGAACGCGATGGCGTTCGCAGCGAGTCGCGATCGCAAGTTGCGGGTGTGGAACCTGCTCACTGACTCGTGCATCCGCACCATCGACCTCCCTCTGCAGATGGATTCGGTGGCATCCAACGAGAAGCAATTGATCGTTGCCGAGGATGAGGCTTCATCGACGCTCGAGGCGTCCGAAACACAAGCATACTTCAGCACAGTCTCACGACCATTCATCAAGGTCTTCACACCCGGTGCCGACGACAGCGCCGGCTATGCGCTCTATGTTCTCGCCTACATTCCAGCTTCGCCTCCTTCTGGCAATTTCTTCGCACTGTACGGCGTCGAGCTCGAGGACACTAAAGGCTCATCTGGTGGACTTGGTGAAGTGACGCTGCTGTGGCAGAAGCGATGCGATGCCGAAACGCGAGGTCGCAATGTCGAGCTGCGTGATGTAGTCTTCACACCTCAGGGCGAGCGGGGAGACGGATGGGTCATGTGGGCTTTGTGGGATGCTGGGGCTGGCCTGGTGCTCAAGTATGCTAAAGTCGGCGTCGAGTCAGCGAATCCGGACGAGAGCTCGATGAGCGTCCGATCGGTTGCCGAGGATCTTTCGAAGGACGATTGGAGGACTGTTTCTCCGGAGCGCGTTTACAGGCCTTTGCACGGAGAAGATTTCGAAGCGACACTCGAAGCGACAAAGGAGGTGATCGATGCTGCAGACATTTTCCTCGATCGAGTTCTTGAGCCTGGCCGCTTCTCCGAGGCTACGCTGCGACTTGCACTATCGACTTACAAGGAAGTCGCCTCGACCACTGTTCATCCACCATCGACCTTGTTCGCAAGCCTTCGCGACGAGGTAGCCTCCGTCGTTGCAAGCCATTGCCATCTCGAAAATGACCCACGAACCGGCGGACCGATGTACGAGAAGCTGTACGCTGCTCGTGTACGCGAATGGATGCGTTTTGTCGGGCTTGCAGAGCAGATCGAGACAGCTGCGCGATGGCCGATTGGTCTGTCGCTTCCAACGTCGAGCTTCGATGGGGAGGCGGTTGTTCCGCTGGTCATTAGCCGAGACACTGTAGCTCTGCCGGTCAACGAGGACGAGGCGAGCATTATCGAGCGTTTGCAGCGAAATCTCTTTGCGACGTCTGGTAAGCCGCGATCGGGTACTACTCTTGCTACAGAATCGGCCAACGAAGAGCGCGCGTTGCTCATCCATGCAGCAGACTCGCATCCTACCAATATCTTGCCCACCCTCGGTCGAACTTCTGCCACCGTCGCCGAGGTCTTGACTTTGGTCGAATCTGCCTCAGACCTCGCCGGCTGCTTCACCGCTCCCGAACTTGAAGCATTCGCCGCTGGACTGCAGAACTTGCTCTCCGAAGATCTCACCGTATCCGTCAAAGAAGCCATCGCCGAGGTGTGGAGCAACAACTTTGCCTCACTTGGCGGCGAAGAAGCGTCTGAAATCGTCGCTCGCGTCGCCTCCGATCTGGGCGCTAGCCTCGACAGCACCCTTACCGACATGTCTGTACTCCTCAGCGAAACCGCCAACCGCGTCGACGAACTCACCTTCGCACCCTCGATCGCATCGACCGACCTCGGCTCAGCTCTCGCAGCAGACGCGCTCATCCAAACTCTCGCATCGCGCCATCGTCTCGCCGTCTCGTTAATGCTGCTACTTACAGCTCTCGCTGCGGAAGACAAGATGGCCGATCTCGTCGAAAACGAAAGCAAGCAGATCGGTGCTGCGCTCAGCATCTTCCAGTCTATCTCTGCCGCGCTGCAGTTGGCACGTACGGATGCGGCTCTGCAGGTCGCTGGCAATGTCAATGATGTCGGGGAGACGGATTCGATCGTAGCTAAACTGAACCAGATGTCGGTTGCGGGAAGGAAGAGTCGCGAACCACATCACTTTTCGGCGCCGACGCTGCTGCATCAGTGCGTCAGGGATGAGCTGATGAGCACGGCCAAGGCGGACGGGAGGAAGGGCGCGTTGAGCTTGACGGTGAAATGGGCGGTGCTGAGGGGTCTCTGGGCGCTGGGAGTCAGTGATTTGCGCGAAACGCTGGCTGATGGGGGTAAAGCATTGTTGCCTTACCTTACAGACCGACATACGTCCTTTGCCTTTGCGATCTTGGTTCAAGGCTATCCACTCGCGGCCGAAGCGTTGCTGGCTAGCTTCCCAGAGACGCCGGCTGGAGAGTACGTTCGTGCCCGTGCGCTCGTCCAGATGCAGAGGCTGGATGAGGCCAGCGCATCCTTTGAGAAGGTGGTTAGCGCTCTTGAGCTGCCCCCTTCCAGTAAGAGCCGTGCGGCAAGTGGACTCTTCGAGCTGCTTTCTTCCTCCATCGTCACCGCAGAGGGCGAAGAACGCGTGGCAGCATACTACCGACACGTAGCGTTGTTCTTCGAGCCTTTCGAAGCGATCGAGCACGTCATCCGCTTCTGCCAGGCAAGCATCGACGCTGTTGGAACTTACGCCGACGGTCAACCTTCCGATGCTGAATCGAAAACATCAGGACCCAAAGAGATTTGGTTCAAAATCTTCCGCTGCCAACTCGCGCTCGACGACTTCGAGTCCGCCTACGCCACCGTCATGTCGACCCCTTACGACGGGGTTCGCAAAGACTGCCTACGCAACCTCGTCAGCGTCATGTGCGAAGAAGGCCACATCCAACCCCTGCTGCATTTCACTTTCCCCGGACTGCAGAGTGAGGTGGAGAAGACCCTGTCATTCAAAGCTCGCAACTCGGATCCGCTTTCAGTGCCGAACTACTACGCAGTGCTTTACTCGTATCACGTCTTCCGCGGCGATCTCAAGTCGGCAGGTGCGGTGATGTACCAGCACGCCGAGCGGTTGGGTGAGCAGCGGTCGGGGAGCGAGGATGCGCTGGAGCGGTTCATGATTGTAGCTGTTGAACAGGCGCAGAGCTACTTGGCGAGCATCAATGCGTTGACGATGTTGAAGCATGAGGATGCTTGGTTTGCGCATGCTGCGGATAGCGAGGTGGGAGAGCTGGATGTTCGGGTTGGGACGGGGAAGCAGGCTAGTAGTCTTACGAGGTATATTCCGAGCTCGGCGTATAGTCAGCAGGTGCGCGAGATTCGGGTGGTCTCGGTGGACGATGTCAGGCGGGAGTACACTCTGGCGCTGGCTCGGCTGGAGCTGGTGAAGCGATATCCAGATCTCGCGTACTCCACGACGGTTCTTCGACCTAGCGATGCGGTGCTGCTGTTCGTCAACAGCGACTCGTTCGACTCTGCCTTCAACACGGCGTGGAACTTGGGCGTAGACATGACCTCCATCTTCGCCGCGTTGACGGTGAAAGCCATCGCTCTGTCTAGGGCCAAACTCGATCGCGAAGCTTACAAACAGAACGGCAGTCAAGACGTGCATCCGGAAATCGCCGAATTGGAAGAAGCAGACGAAGACCTGCTCGAACCAGAAGCGGTGTTCCTGTCGCTTTCGGAGAAATCCGCAAGCTGGACCGGGAGCGCAGCAGAGCGCGCTTGGAGATACGTACGATACCATCTGGAGATGTATGATTCGGAGGAGGATGGTCGGTACTATCGAGTCGTTTTGGCGCGGATTGCGTCGCTCGATCAGGCGGTTACACCAGAGTGGTTGAAGGACTGGTTCACGCGTACCAGCAACACCGACGTGCTGCTGCGCATTTGGATTCAGCACCAGCTGGTTGTCGAAGCTGCGCAGTTCGCCGTCAAATGGCTGCAGAGGCTCACGGCTCAAGTTGGCTCTTTGACCAGAGCGAACGAGAACTACGTGTCGAACCACATGATCGATACGCTACTGGTGAACCTGGATGGCAAGCAGGGCACAGTGGTGCCGTCGAAGAAGGAGCAAGCGGCAAAGTTGAAAGTAGAACTAGAGGGGGCGAGAAAGAAGTACATCGATGCGCTTGCTTCGAGATCGAAAACGTTAAAGAGGCAGGCGGAGAACGATGCTTGGCGACAGGAGAAGAGGCGGGAGCAGCAGGGTGATGCGTTTGGAAGGCAGGGCACGGGCGGGTTGCGTGCGTTCTAGACGCCAGGTATGCGTTCCGCAGTAATATGATGTCAAAAGCGTGATTGCAGTTCCTTTTATAGCAAGTCTGATCGCCGAAGGGTGGCGTAGAGTGTCGACTTCGAAGTGTGTCGGAGGAAGAGGATCATCGATCCACCGTTGAGCGAGAGACTGTTGACCAGCTTTCAAAGATGATCGAGTCGTATCCCGCTACGGCGGAGAGACTCGCAAATAGCGCGTCCTGCTACCGTGTTTCAACCTATCATTGACCCAAACGTCAACCTCTCGTTCGTCTTGGAGCTTCTTGCACCAGGAGCTTTAGCTTTAGGGTTAGGGCTAGGGCCAAGAAGGGTGTATATGTCTTCCAGAGCCATCAACCACCAGGGTCAGCCAGTAAAATGGTCTCGAAGATTGGTGTCCGCGAGCTGGCTTTCCGTACGAGCCACCGACTCAAAAGCACCAACCGTCGGCCGTAAGAAGCAGACCCACCCGATCTGACAAGGCTCTCCTTCATCGCCGGTCTGCTAAACACCCACCGTGGCTTGCGAACCCTTCATGTGGGGGTAGCCGAGTGCACAAAGGCTTGAGAAAAATGCAAGCCAAAGTGGGCAAGCCCACGAAAGGCGGGGGGACGCCCGTGGGCTTCGGAAAACACGGAAAGCTACGGTTAAAGGTCCGCTTTGTCCTCCCTGGCGAGAAATTGGCGCGTCGTTCTGGAATTGGTAAGCAGCATCAGCTGCTGCCCACGCTGCTGTGCTGTCACCAAAAAAAATCCTCTCCGTCAAATCCGTCCACCGGTCTAAAAATCTGAGAGAGTGTGGAGAAATTCGTGCCTGCGCGCTGCTTGGGTTACACAACAAGCCGACACAGTGCACCGAAAACGGGGTGCAACGGTGGGGTGTGGGCTTCAAAAGTCGTTGCCGTGAACTCCAGATTTCGAGTCGGACAACTTGGTCCCGCAACTCTGCAACACCTGGCTTGAGAGCGAAGCTCGGTTCGTACAAGTGGGACAAAAAAAGTATAAGTTTGTCCACCTACTCCTCCCTTATTACCTCCCTCGTGTAACCATAATCTCCTCTCCTCTGCCTCCTCCCTATACCCTTTTACGTTCAACGCACATCTCCTTCTTCCAGGAACACACTGCAACACACCGAGGAGAATCTTCACGCAGCAAGCTACGGAACATCGTCCCCTCTTCCCGCTTCCGTCCACACCCACGCACGCATACATACATATCTTCCATCACGATGCCGACACAACAGTTCTCGGCACCAGGACAGGTGGTCGAAGAAGCCAAGGCTGGTGGACACCATGCTCACGGCACGCACAACTATCCTGATCCTCTGACGCACATCGACCGTACCTCGTGGGACGTTACGATTGTCGGTGCTGGTCCGGCTGGTCTGATGCTGGCAACGTCGCTGGCTCGTTTTGGCGGGTTTGACGTGCTTGTCATCGATGAGCGATCCGAGCCTACGACTGCGGGACGTGCGGATGGTATTCAGCCTCGTACGATCGAGGTGCTCAAGAACATGGAGCCGCTTGGATCGGAATTCTTTGACCGCAGTGCACCGTCGTACGAGCGAACATTCTGGGATCCTCGATCGGATGGCCAACGTGGTATCGAGCGCACTCGACGTGTGCAGTCTTTCCCTACCGATATGGAGATCCAGGACAACTGCACGCTTGGTCTGCAGCAAGGTTTGATCGAGGGTGGCTTCTTGAGGGACATGGAGCGTCATGGGCAGCGTGTCACTCGTCCGTGGGCCTATCAGAACTTTGAGATGACCGACGACCCGACCTACCCAGTCACTGTCACTCTGGAAAAGATGAAGCCTGTCCTCGAGGCCACGAACGAAGGTGGCGCACCCATCAGCATCATCAAGCCTACAGGCGAGACCAAGACGATTCGCACAAAGTACCTCGTCGGCTGTGACGGTGGTAGGTCACGATTGCGAAAGACGCTGGAGGAGCGCCACGAGTTCACGTTCAACGGTGACTGGGTCGATACGCTCTGGGCCGCTTTGGACTGCGTTGTCGAGACCAACTTCCCTGATGTTCGCAAGATTGCCGCTATCCACTCCAAGAACCACGGCGCGCTCTACATCTTTCCACGAGAGAACAACGAGAAGGGCCAACCTATCATCCGTTGCTACACGCAGGTCAACCGTCTGGAGGGCGAGAAGAGCAAGGAGTCTGCGCTGGATGCACGAGACAAGGTGACGGCCGAGATGGTGATGAAGGCGATCCAGGAGATTGCGTACCCGTACAAGTTTGACTTCAAGGTGGTCGAGTGGTTCACATGCTACCCGATTGGTCAGCGTTTGATCTCGAGGTACTCGCTTCCTGCAGGCAAGACGGCCAACGGAGTGTCGTACCCCGGTCATCGCGTGCTGCTTGCTGGTGACGCGTGCCACACGCACTCTCCCAAGGCTGGTCAGGGTATGAACACTGCCATCATTGACTCGCAGGCGTTGGCCTGGAGGATCAACTTGGTTGAAAAGGGACTGGCTGATCCCGAGATCCTGTTGGCTACGTACCACGATGAGCGACACGCTACGGGCAAGCAGCTGATCGATTTCGATTCCGAGTACTCGGCGCTCTTCTCGGGCGAAGTGCCCAAGAACACTCCCGAGGTGGCTACAATGTCGGATGCCGAGAAGCGCGAGCACTTCATCAACATTCAGCGCCGAAATGCTGCCTTCACGACAGGTGCCGGTGTTCTGTACGCCGACAACGTTCTCAATCACCGCGATCCTTCCAAGCAGCTGGGTGTGGCAAAGTTGACCGACAAGCTCGAGCCAGGTCGTCGATTGCAGCCTGCATGGGCTACGCGATGGTCCAACTCGCAGCCGGTGCGCATGATCCACGAGATCCAGTTCACGGCTCCCGGTGGATTCCGTTTGTACGTCTGCGCTGGTGACCTGAACAAGAACATGCGTCACCTCGAGGCGTTTGCCAACCACCTTGCTTCGCCGCATTCGTTTGTCAACCGCTTCCGTGCCAATCAACGGGCGATGCTGTTGCAGCACAAGGCATACCACCAGCTTCCGGACTCTCTCAACACTGGAATGAGCGACGGATTCTCTTCGGAAGCGAATCCCTTCTTCCATCTGCTGCTCATTGTCCGATCGCAACGTTTCGATATCGAAATTGAGCAGATCCAGCACCTGGGTGCGCTCAAGAGCATGTTGTACTGCGACGACATTGAAGCTGGACACGGAGCATACAAGGTTACCCTGGACGACCAGTTTGTTGGCGGGCTGCACGATAAGTGGGGACTTCCCAATGGCGGCATCGTGATCGTGAGGCCGGATGGATACGTTGGTGCAATTGCACCGATTGACCAGGGTCAGGCTGGGTTCGAGGCGATCGAGAAGTACTTTGATGGGTTCTTGAAGAGTAGTCCTGTTGCGACAAGGACAAAGTTGTAAGCTGAACTGCGAATTCCAAACAAAGTTTACGCTGAAAGGCTCAGTTTTGGTGTGATTTTGTGAAGTGTGATTGAGAGAGTGAATGCGGTGTTGAGCGGGTCAGATGAGCAGAACTGACCGAGTCGGATCATCCGCACTCGCCTCTCCTGCCACACGCATCTTCGTCAGCCTCTTTGAGCAGTCACACCCCATCAACGCCACATTCACCTTCGCTCAAATCACACATCACACAACGGTAGAACCGATCAACGCAACTACGGATGACAAGATACAATCGTACAATTACATATATAAAGAGGCTCGGAACGTACGACGACGAGGTGAAAACAGAACAAGTGTGGAACCCAGCTCCGCCACCAAAATTTCGAGTATGTGCTACTATAAGGGAGAAACTATTCGTAAAGCTGGCCCGAGGAAGAGGGTATGATTAGAAAGAAAAAAAAGATGCGCTCAAAGCATACTAGCGATGCTCATCGAGGAGCGCGGTGTAGCCGGGGCATCATTGTCCGAGTCCGCTGCTGCTGTGGACTCTTCTTTGATAGCCTTAATTTTCAAGTGTGCAGACGGGCGGCTAGATTTGCTTGCTGCGGCTGCATCGCTTGTGCTCGACAGACCTTCGTCTCTGTCCATGTTGGAGATGCTGTCCGCAGGGTCGACGTCCGGTTCGTTGATTGCGGGCGTGCGTAGGGTCGGTATTGAGCGCGACGAAGATGCTGCCGATAACGCTGGCGGTGCTGGATAAGCTGCTGGCGGTGCCGACGTTGCATTTGGATCCGTGGCACTGCGCGGATGCTTTGCCCAAGAGAAGTCGCCGAATGTTGTGCGGAATTGAGGGTTTGGTTGACTCAATCGCTTGACGGGCAATTCCTTTGCTTGCTTGGCAAGTGCCTCCAACCCTGAGCATGAGCGCTGACGATGCTCGATCAGCTCTGCGAAGTTGGAAAGCACGTTGGCGAGACCGCTCGACGAGCCACGGTGTGATGATGAGAACGACCCGCTTGGCACACTGTGTGAGGTCCTTGCTGCCAATGGCGCTGGTGACTCTGCAAATGGCGAGGTGCCCCTAGACATGATACGCGACTCGGGCGCTGAATGCTGCTGCGGCGATGTTGGCAAGCGTGTCTTGTCATCGTGAGGATCCACAGGAAGAGGGCTCGAGCTCGGGTTGGGGTTGAATAACGGATCAATGCGAACCGAGCTTCGACGACGCTCGAGCTCAAGTGCCTTTTGAGCCCACTCCTTCTCGAAACGGTAGAAGCGGCTGTATGTGGAAGCAGCCTCTTTGGCTCGGTCAAGAAGTGCCTGACTCGAGGGCGGAGATGGCGACTCGCGTAGAGGCTCGGCAGTAAGAACTTTGGCTGGGGTGCCTTGCTCCGCCGACTCGTTGCTGTTGGTGAGAGTGATGGCGGGTGCGCTCGTTGGCGATGGTGGCGCGCGCATCTGGTGAGACGGTTTGTGTTGCGATGAAGAAGCGGTGGCGTCGTGCGCCAGAGGCGAGCGGTCGTCAGAAACGTGAGCAGCTGTGAATGGCGCCGCGGAAAGTGGACTCTTGGGCGTCGTGGGAGTCTGAGGTACCGCCAAGGTGGATGCGTGTGCTTTGGTGGGAGAGGAAGGGGCCGGAGTCCCAGCAGAAGGCGTGGATGCAGCTGATGATTGAGGAGTGAGGCCCAGATGGTTGGCCAGGACTGTGGCGATGGCCACATTTTTGGAAGCGGTCTCGATGTGGCGCGACATGTCGTGGCTCATGCTGGTGACGCTTGCTTTGCGTGCCTGCTCGATGAGCATGCCGAGGTGTTCGACACGCTGGCGCTTCTGCTCTTGCTCTTGCTCTGGGTGGGTAGACATGCGGCGCTGCCCAGCTTGGCTCTGCAAGACGGCGGCAGCCGCGGCGGTGGCGAGGTTGATGATGCTGGCTCGACGAACTGGGTCGGTGGGGAGGTGGATCTCGGAGGCAGAAGAGATCCTGTATGCGGTGGAGGACTCTGGGTCTGCCTCAAATTTGCGCTTTGCGCCCTGCGCGTCGCCACTGAGGGCGGGCGAACGCGAGCCTTTGGGGGACGACATTCGTGCCTGGGATTCGGAGACGTGGGAGAGGTTGGAAAGGAGTTGGTTGATGGAGAGCTTGGTTGTGTGGGCGTTGGGTGCGTACGAGTCGGAGGAAGAGGAGGCAGAAGCAGAGAGGTCGACTCGCGAGCCTCGACGTGACGAAGGAGCGCTTCCCGCAGGAAGGTCGACCCAAGATCCTCGGCGTGATACAGCAGGCGAAGATGGGGTCAGAGAAGCTCTGCGTGTGGCGACGGACATGACGTTGTTCGCGACAACAGAGGTGAATGCTGCTGCTGCTGATGCTGCGAGGAGATGAAGCTGCGCGTGCGCACTGCAAGCCACAGCGGTTATCAATCGGCACGGGTGTTTGAGAAGAAGAGATGAAGGAGGGGCCCGAATCGCTGTGCCGCACTCGGTGATTCAGCGGAGAAGAAGCTCGTATCGAGACGAGTGAAAAGGCGTCACCGGTATGCGGTTGCTTGATTGGCGGCGGAGGGATGGTGTGTGTGAGTGGCGTGCCAAAGAGTGCGCACCGAGTCGTTCACAACATCGAAGTGAAAAGTCTAGTGGAAGCGGGGAAGCCAGTAGGTCGAAAGATAGGCGGATGTCGAGGTACAAACTGCGTTGTGACAGCTGATGAGCAGTTTGAAGTGAGGAAATCAAGGAAATCAATGTCGAGCTTGAGAGTCGGATATGCTGCCACAGAGTTGGTGATGGTGATGATAGTCGGAAGATGTGTGTGAACGCAAAGATGGTGGACGACGGATGAATGTAGGGGGAAGGAGAGGGAGAGGTGAAAGAGGTTGTTGCGAGCAGGAGGGGAAGGGGCGTTAGGGACGATGGTGTCGGGAGCAGGCAAGGGGTGAGGGGCAAGACCGAAAGTCGAGCGTTTACAGAGCCACAGAGAGAGATAGAGAGGGAGGGAAGGGGAAGGAGGCGTTTCTACGGGAGAACTTCTTGTGGAAAAAGAGCGAGGGACACAAGGAGAGAGAGAGAGGGAGCGAGAAAGGGCTGGGCAGAGTGGATGCGGCTGGGTGAAGGGTTCTCTCACCCTCACAATTGGTCGAAGAGGGGTCCTTTGTATGACGGTGGAAGGCGCTCTCAAGACCTGGGCTTTGCAAAAAGAGCGGGCTGAGAAAAAAGCAGAGCTGCGAGATTCAGCGCGGACCTGCTGCACTCAGAGCCAACGCGGAAGATCGAAACCGAGCAGATGCAGTCCACACACGAGAGAGGGGAAGCGAGAGCGGGAGAAAGCGCACATTTGTGCGACAAAGCCGAATGGCAGCAAAGAAAAGAAAAAGCGCACCGAGAAACAGTCAGGCGGGCGCGGCGTCTGGAGGGGGAGAAAGAGAGAGAGCCAAGCGATGCAAAAGCACAGAGCGGCGGGGTACAGCACTGCCTGTCCTACTGAGTTAAACTAGAGTCGCACAGAGGCTCACTTTGACTCTCACTGCAAAATTGCACAGCGAAGAACCGACCTAGTCCACGCCGAATTTACGAAAAATAAAAAAGGAATTGGACCTGGAACCTGGACCTCGACTCGACTTCTGGCTCTGATTCAGTGTGAGCCATCCAAAAACAATTCGAGCGAGCGAGCGAGAGTTGATCCATAGTGCCAATTTCGTTTGCGCACATGGCATTGATGAGGCCAAAAAAGTTGCGAGTAACAAGCGACGACGATGACGATATGTAAATGAATGCCTTTTGCTTGCGACTCTGGCCCCATTTGTGTGAGAGACGAGACAGCAACCCGACCCGAGTCAGCAGCAGCAGCAAGCATAGAGTGAGATCTGCGTAAATTAAACACACACACACACACAAAGGCTCTCACACAAGTGTGGGCGAAACGCAAAATAAATATAAAATAAAATAAAAATGGCGTGTATAGGTCGGCGGTCTGGATTCCGTCTCTCCAGCAGAGACAAACGCTAAAAAGGCTTTGTCATGAACTGTCTCCTGCCACCCAGCCGATCGGGATAGGATCAACGAGTGTCACGCGCACCAGAGCAGTGTTCGGTCCAAAATTGAATTGCCGGAAATCGGTAGGAAACCCACGCGTCAAACAGCTTGCTTGCTTGCTTGCTCCCCTCGCTCGCTAACATTTTTCTGGTGTGGAAAATTCCAAAATTCGCAGGTCTCGAACAGCCTTTTTCTTCTGCTTCTCTCTCTCTCGAACGTCGACACAACGACAAACACCTCTTCTAAACTTTCGAACGTCGAGATCATCAATCGAGCATTCCAGTGCCTGAAACCTCATTGCTCTGCACAGGATGTTAAATGAAGGCCGGGCTCCCACTACGGCATTGTTGGTTGCTAAAGCCTATCGTGATATTGAGAGTCTCGACTGCGGTTGCCAGAACACAGAACAACGTTTGGCGCAACAAAAGCGCAAGGTTGCATCCCGGTCTTCGACTTGGTGCCAACCGCAGGTCTCGCTTCCTTGACCAACCACGGTAGAGGGAAGACTTGTGGCCACGCGACAGACCGGCTTTCGACTGCGTATCGCCCTCGCTACCGGCAATTGCTCCGGGACATGCTCTGCTCATTGTTGTTTCCCAATCGAACCTTCTCAGACTGGTTTTCATCGAATTCATGCCTCCAATCAGATTTGCTCAAAAGCGTTTCTCGATGCGCTTGAGTAAACAAGTTTGCGAATCGCTACCCGTGGTCTCATGCGCAATTCGTTCCACCTGATCGCCAAATCAACTATGCTTATCGTTCGATATGCATGGAATCGTACCAGCGAAAGAGAGGTCGAAAAAGAATGCGGCGAAGAGAGAGGGCGCAATGCGACCGAGACAGGTGTGTCGGCGCTTTTCGAGAAGAGAGACAGGGAACCGCTCATGGCGGTCTGATTTGGATGATGACGAAGGAGGTACATCCACCCAGCAAAAGCCGAAAGCGGTATCGACGGTCTCTGGACGTCGTTCCCCGCAGCGAAGGTGTTGTACCACATCCATACCATCTTCGCTAAACATCTCGATCTTGTCTCTTCTCCACGGGGCAAGGCGGAGCTTGGCGAAACCAACTGTCCTTGAATTCGCATATGCGAATCACACCTCGCTTGGAAGATCATTTGCAGAACAATGACAAAAAACTTGCGGAAAATTGCCGATCCCTACTCCGAGCCAGCAAAACTACAAGAGGCCATTTTACGGCTCATCTTCCGCTTCAACTCCTATTGTCATACAGCAAATTAGTGTCGATCTACAGTATGTCCAAGATCTCAGCAACTGACGGAAGCGGAAGCAACGGAGACCAGATCCATCAAGGTTGCGCAGAGCGGTTCACAGCGGTACCTCCATCCGCAGCTTTCATGCGACCTTGGAAAGCAAGACAAAGAAAACGCCTTTTGCGCAGCTGAGCCGCTCGCTTAGCTACCTGTGCCTTGAACCAGAGACGAAACAAGTCAGAACTGTCACTCCGAGGGAACTGAGGAGGGTTAATGACATCGTCTTTGCCACCATCATGGGGGCGCCTGAACACCAACATTGAGCCTCCGAAAGACACACCCACCCACTTCGGCTATTGAGACAGCGCAGATTCTCTTTTTCTCCAGATCAGGTGTTCGTCTTGTCAAAGCGAGCAAGCGAGCAAAGCCATTCGCATGCGTTGCATTCGATGCCGACGGAAGCCATATTTCCGACTCTTGTGAAAGCATGGTCTCTGCTTCAAATATGCTTGTCCAAGCTCCAGCAGCTCGGCCAATCGGCCCGAAGCACACCGAGCATCCGTACCTATTAATGCAAGTCTTTGAGTTGTTGCATGAAAATCTCATCTTGTGTCATAGACTGCACTTTCGGGCGTTCTCTTTGTCTCACCAAATCACAAAGTGAAACACTCTGATGGCAAAAAAAATGTGAACGGATACAAGCTGTGAATCGGCACACCCAAGCCGAACACAGCTGCAGAATGCGGAATCGAAAAAGTCAGTCTCTAAAAGCGGCTCAGTTGGCCAAAAGGCTTTTCAGGCTCCGCGCATCTCTCTCTCTTTTACTCTCCTACAAAGCCAGGCGCGTAAATGTACAGAACGACCTTCAAGGTTATGTTGCTGCTGCATTACGAGAGACAGAAACTCCGACACAGCTCGGTTCCACTGGGAGGGGATCTGTCGAGAACTGGTTTCAGGATCCATGTTGCCATTGCAGGTCACCACAGAGCCGGTCGACTGGTGTCGCTTGATTGAAATTGCGCTGAGCAACCGCGATCTTCTTTCTCTCTTTCTGACATCCATCTAGGAACAACCAATCTCACTTTGACTCCTTGCATCGCCATCCACGACACAATCCAAACTCGTACGTATGAAGCCACGTTATCAAGTCTGCAGCGGAAAGCCTTGTTTCTCTTGCATGATCATTCCAGGAACGTCGCTCACCCTCCCTCTGCATTCGGCCACGGCATCATCCTCCAGCAAAGTTAACCCTTTGTTTCGTCGCCGCTCCAAAAAGCATATCTATGCGAGTCAACACCGTCCGCCGTCCGCCACTCGCTCGTTTGTATAGCCTGAGATCTAGCCCCGCTCGCCAGCCCAGTCTACGAAGACAGGTACAATCTCTACACTCTACACACCCTGGCTATGCAAATATTTTGAAATTCAGAATCGAAAGCGGAGTTGAAAATGGTTCACCGAGACGTCGTCTTGGTGCCGCTAGTATTTACGATCCTCCTGAGAGTAGACTCAGGGCCTGTGGTGCTGGCCAGACGGTGCGCAAATCAGTACTGTCCAGCTTTGTCGAGTTGATCGTCCGAGGAACAACCGATGAGTTACGGAGATCAGCGGGGAGATGTAGGTGGAGAACTTAACACTTGGTGATTGATCATAGATCTAACAAGTTGGAAATTTTAGGGGCCGTGCCACCGGCGTCTGCTTTTCTTCTTGCCAGCATCTTCTTGAACGACGTCCTTCCTCGGCCGTCCGTTGTCAGCGCTGCATACAGCATGCAGCAACCGTATACGTATCCAGGCCTCGACATTCCGCGGACCACTCGATATCTCTTCCCGTGAACAATGAGCAAATCTTGCTCACGACGAGTAGCAATCAAACTGAGCGACGCCGTTGCGGCCTTCTGGCCAAGTTCCAGACCTTCCGCGAAATCCGTCAGAAATTTTTGTACGACTCGCCGACAATCAAAGAACGTCTGGACGGCCACTCCCACGCTCTTCCCACACCTGTTGTTCTCGAAGCGTGTCGAAGCTTGCCAAGTCTCGCCACAGCAACGAGCGTTGGTTGGCTCGGGTGTGCGCTGCGGTTTTATGCTCGAAGAAGCGAGCAAACAGGGGGAAACACCGGTGGGAAAAAGGCGACTTGATCGGCCCGAAAGAGTTGAAACACCTCGCCGAACGCATCTCCTCGAAGAAAAGAACCCTCGTTGCCGGTCCTCCTCGTCCACCCCTCCCTCACCACACACAAAGGTCACCGAACGTTATCGCAAGGATTAAACCCAAACGTCACCGAACAATCCTCGCTAAGATTACACAACCGAGCAGCATGTACGGTTTCAAAGCACGTGCTTTTCTTTTTTCTGCTGACTCCTCGCGCTGTCACGCATCCTTCCATGCATAGATGACTTCCTCGGGTGTGCAAGAGAAAAGATCAACCAAGCGATGCTGAACCACCGGCGAGCAGTTCTACTTCCATGGAGAAGAATGTGAAGTTCAACCGAGCTCTCGCCGACTGACATGGTAGGTCTCGACCTCGTCGCCGGATTTCACGTGTGGCAGAGATGTAGCACATGTGGAACGCCGGCCTCTCACTTGCTTGTATCGGGCAATCTTTTCGAGCTCAAATGCATGTGCGTATGCTTTCGATTTCAGCGATGATAGCTTAGCTGTACACAGCTCGCAAAGCAGAACTTCGCCCACCCCCACCGCCGCCACCTCTTCTTCCTCCCGTGCTCGAAGATGCTAGCATCCCACCATCCGCATCGTCCTTTGCACCGGCCTGGACCAACTCGAATTTGTCCGTGAGCTGTTATCAAACATCGAACGCCGGAACAATCCAAGCCAGAGTTAAGAAAGTCAGCCTTGAATGCCACAAACTCGGTATCTGGGCATGTCCAAGTTGGCCCGCATGCACCGGAGCTATGGTTCCGGTGCGGGTCCAGAGCCTATCGTTTCAAGTTCCGCAACACTTACCTCGTTCATAGTGTGAAGACTTTCGGTTAACACGGAAAGATAGTTGGTTAGGAGGACGTCGTTGTGTTCCTGTAGTTAGCGACGCACGGATCATCAGCATGGTCAGCTCTTTTTGCAGATCGAGATCATGTTCACGCCATGTCCCGATCGAAGATAGATCGACGACATCGTCAGAATACCTACTCGTAGAAGCTCCTCCTGCAGCTCCGGTAGTACGCTCTGCGGCAAGTTGGCAGCAACCGTCTGAATCTGCCGCAACGCTTCGTGGTCCCATGCTGCTTGACCACCTTTGACGGCTGCAAGGTAAGCAAGGACTTGTCCGACGCGGTCGTTGAGTTTGCTGATCGCACTGTGTTGCGCTTGCATGCTCGCCAACGCTGGGGACAGAGACAAAACCAAGTTTGAAATCCGGTCAGCGAAATCAAGTCAGTCAGCCTACGAAGCTTCAAGATTGTACGCACCGGTGCTCTCGTGATCACCCCCAGACTCGGCACCAGCCTTGCTCGCGTAGTCCACAGCAATCCTTTCCGCCTCTCCCGTCTCGATCTTGTATCCAGCTGGCACAAAGAAGTTCGCCGTCTCGCCCTGAACCAGCTCCACCACCGACTCGTATACCCGTATGGGCAGCTCTCCATTCACCTCTGCATTCTCGAACGACGACACCGTCTGATGAAGCTGCACCAGGAGTGGCGTTTCGTTGTACGCCAGCAGCTGTTTGTGGATCTCGAGATCTTGCGGTGTCGGGATATCGCCGATCGTATACCATCCTAGAAGATCGAGCGTGGGGAAGACCTGCTTGTACTGAGCTTGACGAGACTTGAGGAATGCATGGTTGATCGTTGGCGCTGAAGTTGTCGCAGATGGAGGGTCCAGCTTGATCTCGAACGAGTTTTGAATGTCAATGTCACGTCCCTGCTGAGTGCCGAGCAGGACGCCGTAGACTATGAGCTGGGCATCGTCGCTCTGCAGTCGCGTTCGAACGAGGTGTTCAGAGATGTTGAGGATGGGTAGCGGATGCAGGCTGATGTTGCTGCCTATACTGGAAGAAGAGTGGTTGTCAAGAACAACGGGTGAGAGCTTTGATGTCTTGAGGGCTGGCGCTGAGCTCGATGGCCCGGCTTGTGAGTTCATTGTGGCTGTATCGATAATGAATCGAGTCTCGACGTGAAGGTTGAAGGTTGTCGAGCTTGAGATGCTGTAACGAAGAAGTGGTGGTGAAAGGGACGAGAAAGATGGCTCGAGCACGCGCAGCACTTGAAAAAACTGCGCTTCTGCAGCTGCGCATTTTCGACTCCACTTTTTGTGTGTGGAGCGGCTGGCACGTGATGTGACCTTTTTGAGAGCCAGGCGCGTCTCCTTGGATTTCCTCCAAAGTGTCACTCTCACCATCCTCATCCCTTTCCACCATCACCATCTATCTTCATCTGCCACACCATCTGCCAGACATCTCTCACACGCGAAATGAAGCTCCCCGCTCGCTCACTCATCAAAAGACTCATCCGAGCCCATCTTCCACCCAACACGAGGCTATCCAAAACCGCCGATCTCTACGTCATGCTTGCCTTCCTCATCTACGTACAGAGGCTTGCGAACGAGTCGAGAGTGGCGCAGCAGATCGATATGTCAAACGGCCTCAAGGGGTCGAGGGCTATGACGAGAAGACACGTTCATGGTGCTCGTAAACGCGTTCGTGGTTGAATGGTCGTGAACAGGTACGCGTAACCTCGGGCTTCCGAAACAAAACAGCAAATCGAAGGAGTAGGAACAGGGCAGAGGTATCGACCATTTGCGAAGAGCTGAGGGCATCAAGAAAGTGTCCTACGATGCGGAAGTATGGCCTTGATCAAAGATGCCGGCACAGAAAGCAGTCGAAACAGCGGATGGACAAAAGCCGGTCATTAGCATAGCAAGAGCTGCCGATTTGGAGCTCTGTTAGTCGCAACATTGGTGTTTAGAATACCTGCTCACATGAGTGACTAAAGGAGGTCGACAAGGCATCAGCGCGACCGCCATGCAATCGAAACCGTCGCGAACCGCACTCTGTCCCTCCGCGCATCAGGATCACCGCCGCCTAGACTCCGATGCAACGACAGCACGACACTCACACTCTCACACACACCAAACGTACACACTTTGGCATCGCATTAAAATCATACCATTGATCATCATCCTACATTGCAATTACAACATCTTACTCCTCGGCGGAGAATAGTACCTCATATAAGGCTGTGGGTTTCCCAACCTTGCCAGTTCCGCCTGAATTTCATCCTCCATCGTGTCATTGCCACTCGGCAGTGAGCCTAGACTGGGAGGTTGACCAGTCGACATGTTGGAGTAAACCGAAGAGAGGGTGGAAGCCGTCGACTTGTCGGTCGCGTTCGAGACGTTGCGGATGGGGTTCGAGTAGCGGGTGGATGGTTTGAGACCGAGCCGGGGCAGACGGGACGAGACGCTGCGGTGGGAGGGCGAATCGGCGATGCCGCCGATGGAGCGCGAGACGGGCAGTTTGCTGGTCGTGGAAAGGGGACGTGGGAGTTGCGAGGTCTTGGTGACTGTCGACTGGGAGGTGGAGCGAGGGAGTGAGGATGAGGTGTCGCGGGAAGGGGTGATGCCGTTGCTAGCGTTGTGGTTCTGGATCGTAGAGGGTACGGAACTTGGCCCGTCTTCCTCGTCTTGCTCCACAGAATCGTGCTCGTAGCTATCATCTTGATGACCAGTCTCTCCCAATCGCGAATCAAAAGTGTCAACCGGTGCCGTCATGCTTGGCGCCTGCTGATGCAACTTTGAAGCCGATGGAGGCAAGATCTCATTTTCGATCTCCGGCAACTGCTCGTCCGCAATGCTCCACATCTCGTCGTCTTCCTTCGGAAGTCCAAGACCGAGCAAGGTGGGCGAGGGAGGCTGCGCCTTCGACGTCGATCCGGAAGCTCGGTGCGGGTGTCGAAGCAGACTGCTGGTGCGTGGAGTCGGAAGTGGCGATGCCTGGCTCGAACGCTGCGAGCCTCGATCTTCCCTGAACAAGCCTCCAGGTCCGTTCAACAAAGACACGGGACGTGCGCGTGGCAACTCGCTCCTGCTCGTTGGCAGAGTCGACCGTCCAGAGCCAGGCAGACCAGCGACAAATGCTTCTGAGCGCGTGCTGCGATGAGTCGGCTTGGCCTGAGCTGAGACTGACGCGGATGAGAACGACGGCGAAGGCTGAACGACCTGATGCGCCGGGCCACGCGGCGAGAATGGAAGCGCACCGATGCCGATTCTAGATTGAAGGGTAGGTGGCAATTCGACATCCATAATGGACCCCTCTCCATCCTCCGAGCCCAGCGTCTGATCAGCGCTCGAATTGAGCTGGAGGTCGAGATATCGAAGCTCCACCAGCTCGCTTTCGAGCACTTGAATCTGACCGATCAAAGTCACCTCCCGAGAATCACGACGCTCCAGTTCACGCTCCAGCTCCAGAACGCGCGTCACCTCTGCGTGCAGATCCGAAGTCAAGCTCTCGTGTCGAGCGTGCAGTTCGGCATTCTCGGCGCGGATCCTCTCGAGAGTATCGAGCAAGCTTTCCTTCTCGAGCTCATGACGACGCACCATGTTGGCCAGCGAGTGCTGCGAAACCGAAGTGGCAAACGAACGAGGGGTGCCAAGCGTCTTGGCTGTCGCGGACGGAGAAGTGTGTCCGCCGCCAGAGCTGGCCCGGCCTACGGTCGTGTTGTCTGTGCTGAAACGTTTGCGGAAGCCGTCGGATTCGATGAACGAAGATGGGGCGTGGTCCCTGCTGAGTGCCTGTGAGTAGCGGCTCGAGCTCGATTTGGCATCGGAAGGTGGACGTCTGCGGAAGGCGGAACCTTCCATCGATTCGGTTCGTGAGACGTCGTGCACCGACGAGACGGTGGACACGCTGGTTTGTCGCAGCATCTGTGGGTTAATGTCGAGCGGCATGCCCATGAGGCCGGACAATGAGGTTGACGTACGAGCCTCCGAGTTGGGCTGTGTGCGCGTCGTCTGGGCACGAGCGGTCTGACCGGCACCAGCACCGTCGAGGACACTGCGCGTCGACTGGGCAGGAGCGGGCTGAGTGAGAGGCTCGTCTGTCTTGGTCGAGGCCTTGGCCAGAGGAGAGTTGAAGAAGGGCTCGTTCACTCCCGCGACACCCTGACCATGCTTCGCAGGACGGCGAGGAGGCTCAAAGCCGAGACGATCCTCTTCGCCGCGCATCTGTGGCGACGGAGTGACACCGATGGCCGAAGACTGAACGAGGGCCAGCATGCGGCTGTAGGCCTCTTCAATATCGCGCATACCCTCCTGACGCCTCTTGGCAGCTTTCGCTGGTGTTGCCTCGGACATCATCGATACTTCACCAACGGGTTGGCGGTCATTGGTCGGCTCAGCAACGTCCGACACGAAGCTCTCCATTCCCAAGGTATCGACCGATCGACTTGCCAAGGCGGTTCGCGATTCATCAGCATCGGTGAGCTGCGAAGAGCTGATCGCCCTACGGACACTGCGCACGGCATCGGCAAGGGCCTCGTGTGACTCGGGCGCAAGCGTGATGCGACGTCCGTCATCGCTCATAACGAATGAAGAACTGTCTTGCGTCCAAGCACCTGGAACCGCAAGCTCATCGGTGCTCTCGTTGACCGATTGCTGCGCTGGGTGTAGTGATCCTTCTCGAGAGAGCATGCTGGCAGAAGACGGGTTGGCTTGCATGGTGTAAGAGGCGTCCGACATTCGCTGCCTGAGCGAGGTGACGTCGAAGCTGCCTTCTTCGCGGTTGTCTTGCAAGGCAGCTTCCACGGCTGCCAAATGGCTCTCGATCTCCGAAACCTTGACCTCGGGCAGAACAACCTCCTGTTCTTCCGAGTCATCGCCTCTGACCTGGTTATCGTCGCTCTCGCCCGCAGCAGTGGCGGTAGAAAATCGAGAAAGCTGTGGACGAGTGGGGTTGCCTGCATCCTCGACCTGCCTCGATGCGGCGGGCATGGAGTCGAGACCACCAAAGGTGTCGCGTTTAGAGTAAGGATGCGCTCCACCAGATGTTGCAGCGGCCGTTGGATCAGCGAGAGAACTGCGTCGCGAAGGGTCGATGGTCTCAACCAGCGCCGTGTGTGAAACAGCTGGAAGATGCGTCTCGCGAGGCAGAGCGTGCAGAGACTCATCGTCGTCCTCGAAAGCAAAGTCGTAGCGCGCAGCTTCATGCTCGCTCATTGGAGGAGGAGGAGAAGACGTCGGCCCTGCAGCTACGGCGTTGCGATCCGGTTCGGGCTCGAGATGCAAGAACTCGCTGCTGGGAGAAGCGACGGCATCGTGATACGGCGTCGCGCTCATTGCGCTCATTGCGCCCGAAATGCTTCGAGTGCTGAGACGTCGCTCGAGACTAGTGATCAGATCGGCAAGCGGCGAATCCTGCCTTGGCCCCTGATCGAAGTGTCGGGCCAGAGGCGTATCCTGGGTGCGGAGGCTGAGTCTGGATCCCCTTGAGCCAGCCATCATTCGACGCGTGGACGCCGACTTGGGCGACTCGAGCGAGCTGACCGCCGTCTTGAAGGAGCTCGTGGTGGTTGCTGTATCGAACCTGTTGGCCGGCAGATGGTGATCGGGTGGAGTGTCGTCCGAGCTGTCGGCGTCATCAATGTGCGTGGATCGCATGGTGTGATCTCCTTCCATGGGCTCGAGTCCTTGCCAGATGCGAGGAATACTGGGTCTGGGACGGCCGTGTCCCTCGGTCGCACTCGAGTGGCCAACAGAAGAAGTGACATTCTGACCGTGTCCGGATGAGGTGTTGGCAGGATCGGCAGCCTCAGAGTGTGACCTCGCAGTAGCAGAAAGCTCGTTGAGACCGAGAGAATCCTGGAAATTGAAGTTGTTGCGCGAGGACAGAGCCATGCCCATGCCGAGGCTGTTGTCCGTCTGATCGGTCATGTGCGAAAGCGGTCGCTGCCTTGGAGTGTCATCGACGTCGGGGTCCAAGTCCTGTGCCTGTCGCATTTGCGGGGTACTGAGCGTCTCAGCCCCTTCGTCCTGAGCAGAGGCGGTTGGCTTCTGGACGAGGGCGAAATCTGTGCTCTTGACTTCGTCCTTGTTCGTGGCAGGCGTGAAGCCGGCAAAGTCTGGATCGCGCGCCAGGAATGGGGAGCTAGAGCTGAGAGGCAGGCCGTCTTTGGGGAAAGCAGGAGGGGTGTCGGGAGGCAAAGGTCCAAGATGACCAAAGGACTCTTCGCGCTTTGTGCGGAAAACGCCTGTGCTCTTGTTCGGGTCGCGGGCGAGGAAAGGTGCAAAGATGGACGAAGTTTTGGAAGCCTTGGAGGGACCTGCTTTGTCGGACTTGCTGCGTCGACGAGTGAGGCTATTGCGTCTCTTGAATTCCTTGGATGTGCTTCTGGAAGAGAAGCTCTCTGCGCGAGGAGTTGTTGCGTTGGACTCGTCCTCCCTTTCGAGTTCTGATGAAAGTGCGACAGATGTCTTGCTGGGACTGAGAACATACGAGGGCGCACTTCCCACCGACTGCGACTTGTTGCCCTTCCAACTTGCTCTGCGGATGAGTTTACGGATGAAAGAACCGCCCTGTTTGTTTTGCGATGATTTGCCTTGGAGGGCATCTGCGCGATCACGAGGGGTGAACTGAGCACTCGAGCGAGCGGGGAAGCTGAAGGGCTTGGAAGAGCTTCGGCTGCGAACCACTTCGCTCTCTGCGCGCTGACCCTGCGCACGTCGAACAGTTGGTCGATGATCCTGCAACGCTTGAGGCACAGGCATGGGTGCTGGCGTGGAAATGGCACGTGAAGTGCTGGTGGGTGAGATGGTGGGACGCGAGTCGGTTCTTTGACGAGCAGGCGCATGCACGGATTCGAAGCTGGGGTTGTTCTCTGCGTTTACAGGGAAATCGCGCAACGAGGGCGTCATGTTGGAAGGTGGCTGGAGCTTCATGATTGGCGAGCTTGAGGATTCGACGCTGACGTTGGAATAACTGAAGGGTCGCATGGGCGCTGACTCCAGTTCGTTGTTGTGGGTGTCCATATCGGTCTTAACCGCCAGGAGCGGTACCGTTAGAGGCGAGACCTCGCGGTCGATTGGAGCGGCAGCAAAAGCATCAGCAGCCGCAGCAGGGGCGCCGCGATGTTCCACAACGGACAGCGCATCGTCTTGATGGAGAGATGTCGAAGGAGCGTGTTCTGACGGGGCCGGTCCAGGCGATGGAGTGAAGTGATTGCGAAGCGAACTGCCGAGATGCTCGCCAGCCGTACGGTTAATGGTCGCACCAGGGCCTTTGGCGCTGACCGAGCTTTCTTCGTAGCTACGCATGCTGGGATGGTCAGAGAAGGACCTACTCATGCTTGCAGAGCCTGCGTCGGACGCTGCAGCGTTGAAGGCGCGCAGAGAGCCGATCTCGGACGCGGAAGCGGGCTCTGTGGCCGGCGTATGTGTTGCTTCTGAATCGCTGTCAGGCATGATGAAAGGAAAGCCGGAGCTTCGTACCTGAGCGTAGCCGAGCGTAGGGCCTCGAGACCTGGTGAAAGAGTGTGAAGACACGTTGAGAGACGAGAGGTCGGGAAGGGTTCCCAACGAGTGTACGTTGCGAGTGTGTCTTGATGCCGGGCGTGTAGACGTGGACGATGGTGGTCGTACAAACGAAGCGGATACGGATCGTCTAGGTGGATGAGGCAGGCTGGTGGGACCGTCTCGATTGAGATGCCAAACTCCAAAGGGATGTGGTTGGTAGATGTCAAAGGAGGATGTGACCGTGTGGTTGTGGTTGTGGTTGTGGTTGTGGTGCTGGTGGTGGTCCGTTGGTTTGCGGATGGACGCGGAGTTGACTGGACAGGAGCTGGCAGAGGCCAAACGAGTGTCTAAAAAATAGCAAGCATGGGTGATTCCTGTGATGAGTCGATCGGATGGACAAAGTAGCAAGATGAGCGGGGCGCTGAGAGGCTGAAGCGTTTGAGACAGGCTTGGCAGGCAAGCAGGAAGAAAGGGAGGAAACAAAAGCGATGAAAGAATGTTTACTTACCATTTGCAGCAATCGTCGAGATGCATCCGCAGCCGTAATTGTGATGCGCAGAATGGGCGGGTTTTGGCTGGCGAGACAGCTCTGACGTTTGTCCCAAATTGGCAATAATTCTCTGTCTGCTGCCGTTGCTGCCGCTGCTGCTGCCATCTTGTGCTCCGTGCAGCCACAAATTATTTCTGGAATTTGGATGATTTTCAATTTGACTGATGTAGCGCTGTGCAGCCTGCTCTTCTTCGTTGTCTTCCTCGTCTTGGTCGTCGTCGTTCCTGTCGATGGTCGCATCGGGCCACGCTGAAATTATTCCTTCGCGTCCCGTAAAGTGAGAGTGATGATGGCTGCCTAAGACGGGACCCGAACGGGCACGCAGCGTGAGGCTGAATCGTCTCCTTGGCGTTTCGTTGCTGCTGCTGCTGCGGATGCCGCTCCTTCTCTCCTGTTTGAAAATGTCGGATTTGCTTTTAGTGACGCCTCTGACAGAATCGTTCTGACTCTGACTCTGGCTTTGCGTGTGAGAACGAAACGCAGAGCCAAAGAGAATGAGGCTCAGAGCCTTTTGCCTGATCGACGATGTCTTTCGCGTTAATGAGCCTATTCCTGCTGCGTCTGGCTCTGAAAAAGTGCAGCGTTGCAAGCGAGAATCTGGCCTCGTTGCCTTTGCTTTTCCAAATGCGTCGTTCCCAAGGCTTGCTTGCCTCAGCGAACTTTGCCTGGACCCTGGCCGTGTTTCCGGTTTTCTATTCAAAGCTCCTCCGGCTGTCTGGGACCTTGATCGACGACATGCCGCGCAGCTCGCCTGTTCGACAATGGCAATTGACCGATCCTGCCGCCCTTTTCCGTGGATCTCGCTAGAGTGCTGATTAGTGCCCGCGTTGAACATGACCGAGTTGACCGTTTGCTGGACATCTTGACTCCGCTCTTTGTTGGACCGCCGGCTTCGCTGCCACCACCCCGCTATCGAGCCTCGCCATGAGCCTTTTGACACAGATGCTGTGTTATTTCGCAACTTTGAAGTGCCGTCGGTTCCTGAATCTTTGACTTGAGATGCTTGAAGCTGACCGGCTAAATCAAGGGGCGATGGGCAAAGCAAACTTCCGCTTCCATCTCGTCGTCGTCGTTCACTGTCATCATGTCGAGTTTTCGGACCCTCCCCCAAGCTGCTTCCATCCCGTCGACGTAGCCAGCTGTTCGGCATGATCATCCACTCGCATCGGATGTCGGTCAACTGCGCTTCTGTGTGCTGATTCCAGATCTCTAGACTGGCTCACAGTGCTATTTATGTGTCGTGTATGTCATGATTGATGTTGGTAAAGGCACCGGTACAAGAGTCGTGATCTTGCTGTCGTCAAAAGGTCGTTTCAGGGCAGTCATCAGAAGAGGGATGGAGGCAAGAACTTGGCCTCGTTGACTCTCTTTGAACGCCCTCTCCGACCTGCCGAGAGGGCGCCCGGGTATCACCGCTACAGGTTCACAAACAATAGCAGGTGGGAGAGAAGCACCCTCCGCTCCTGACAGCTGCACGGTTGCATGCTATCCAAGTGACCCAAGCGCTCTGCTCCGCAGCCTCTGCGGCTTTGCATCACGAACGAGAGCGGGCACGGCTCGCTCTGATTGACGTTCCTTGCTTGACGCTCGTCTCCTGTAACGCAGCTGCAGATTTGGCGGGTCATTTCACCCTATCTCATTCATCTTGGTCCTTCTGCATGCACGGCGCTTCATTTCAAGAGCACTTGGTCGGTCAATTTCAAGGCAGGTTCAGCAGGTCCCACCATCGTATCGAGTTCGAGGTGCACGGTGCTGCGCCAAGTGCAGGTCCGAGTCACTGCGCACTCAGAGATCACATGCGGACCAACACAAACACGAGTTGCCGTGAGACAGCCGCCATCGACTTACTATTCATGTCGGAAAGGAAATCAACGTGCTATGCTATAAACTTTGCGATGCAATGATACAGTGTGCGATGATGGTATGCAGTAAGGTTCGTTAGTTATTGGTGAAGCTACTGGCGAGGCGTCAACTCAGCGTCGATGGGCGAGCTCGTTGCTACCGATTCGTCTTGATGAGGATTGACTTGTTCCGTAGTGGGTGTCGGATGTCCATGCGAAGCGTGAGCAGAGTCGATCACATTGTCCAGCGGAGATCGCAGCGAGGCAGGCGTGAGTAGACCAGGTGTCAATGGTCCATTGGAATGCGCTCTGAGTAGGGCGGGTGTCGTGGCTGACGTGGCGGCAAGGTAGATCTGGCCTTCCTCGCCAGACAAGCCCGTGCTCGAGCGCAGTGGAGCCTCGTCGGTCCTAGCTATGTCGAGAGCCCCTAGCTGCCGATTCACGTCCGTCACGTCGCCCGCATTGCTGTGAGCGCTTGGGTCTGTCTCGGCACGCTGGGCCTGTCGAATATGATCCATCCTTTCCGACCCTGCAACGATAGCGCTGTTGGATCCCCGGCCTGCGTCAGCGGAGAGATTCGCGGTCTGGAGTCGAGGCAGACTTTGGGCATCGGCGTCGAGTGGTTGCGCTTGCAGTCGATCCGCTGCGATGCCCTTGGCCGAGCCTCCACTAGCGTGCCTCGAATGACTGACGGCAGCATCAGTGTCGCCGTCGGTAGCTACTGCAATAGCAGGCGTGATCGCATTGCTTCTCTTGAGACTCGCGCCAGTGACAATCGGAAGATCAGAAGGCGAAGGTGCTTCGAGGGGGCTTTCGGTAGTCGGAGATGAAGCTGCGAAAGCGGCATCCGCTGCACTCTGACCGGCTCTCGACAGCTCGTCCACACGAGTCGACGAGATGGGTGGAAGCAAAGGCGCACCCGCTGTCTTGAGATCAAAGATGTCGTTGCAGTATAGAATGAGATCCTCCATGGTCTTGTCCTCTTCCATCGCAGCTGCTACGCTCGTCGTCTCGTGATCCGCCTCAGACAAGAGACAAGGCGAGAAAACAACGCTCAGATTAGCAGCCGTCATCTTGTTCTGATCTGCATGTTGAGCCACTTTGCTAAGGTGTTGAACGATGACTTTGAGCGTGACTTGGTGGATGGGTGGCAGTCGACGGATCTTTCCTTTCAAAGTAGCGAATCCGGTTCGAATGTGTTCCTCCCTCTCGTGGGTATACTTGATCCTCTCTGCCCAGGGTATAGCAAGGACGGGCTCGGGTAGCTGACGCAGATAGTCTTTAAAGACACCTGCAACGGCAGCGGGCTCGTCCTTGGCAGGATCGAGTTGGAATCCTAGCTCGTCCTTCTCGATGGCCAGAGCCAATTGTTTGACACTGGACTGTTTGGCCGAGATGCGATAGATGCCGGCAGTATTGATCGCATGCGTCTCGATGAAGTCGATGCACTTTGTGACGATGAGAGGAGGAGCGATGGTATCGCTGAGACGGTACGGCACTGTGAGCGGATAGTCGACGAGGGGCGTACCAAAGATGAGATTCTTGAGCTCGCCATGCCAGTAGTTGACGTACGAGACTCGATTGTCTTCGAGCGTCCTGACGCCTGGCAGATTCTCTTCCATCGACTTGAGTTCTTCGTCCAAGTCATCGAGAGCAGCTTTGACCAGATCTTCGCTGTGCTGGTGGAGACCACTGCCTTTGTTGTGCAAGACAATCTGTGAGCGCTCGGACTGCAACCATACTGCTTGGGCTGTGTGCGCCAGCTCGGTTCTGCACTCGATCACTGAGGCAGCGGCGGCTTTGAGCGTCCTCAGCCTGCGCAAGCGGAGAGTCTCGAGGTCAAAGATGGCCTTGCGGTACGCCTTGTCTGCTTCTTCCACCTCGCGCTTAGCGCGTGCTTGCTTTGCAGCGATGCTCTGTGTGGCCTTGTATGGGTCTTTGTTGCTGCCGCCGAAGGTTCCAAGCAGAGTCTCGCTCATTGAAGGAGTCGAAGGCCCGCCATCACCATAACCAGCGCCGCCGTATCCGCCGGCCCCAGCCTGTCCGCCTTCTCTCATTCTGTTGATGAGGGCACCAATCTTTTTAGGAGCTTCTTTCCTGGCAGTGTCCCATCCTTCGCGCGATTTGAACACGTCAAAGAAGTTGGGTTTGCCCTTTTCGTTGGGAGTTGGCGGTGATGTTGAGAGAGCAGAATTGGTGGGTGGAAGATGCGTCTCTGTGGTGGGCGGCGAGCCAATTGTGGATCTCTCGTCGGAGCTGTCGGCGCCTTTGGCCGAAGTGCCGAGCGATTTGGAGGACGCATTCGAGTGACGTCGAGAGTGACGACGGCTGCTCTTGCGACGCATTAGACTGGAGCCGGCACCTCCAGCTACGGAGAACGTGGAAGGAGGCGACGTGGCTGCTGGATCCGTATCCGAGTAGGATGGCAAGCGGCTGTGATTGGTCGAGGTTGCCTCTCGATCGGTGGTCCTAGTGCTGAGCAAGATGCGCTGGTCTTCGACGGCTTGTGCTTGGAGCTGAAGGTGTTCGACCTCCTCGGCTTTCTTTTCGTAGGCGCGGCGAATCTTGGGTAAGTTGGCGTTGCGCATCTCGTCGTACTGTGACAAGCTGTTGCGGATATCCTCCTTGACACGTTTGCGGATGCGTTCCTGAGAGTCGCGGAAGGCGAGCAGTGGCGCTAGCACACCCTGACGACAGGTCTCGACCATGTACGAGCGTGCTTCGAGTTCGCGTTGATCGTTCTGGCGCATCTCGAGCCAAGTACGCCTGAGACCAGGATAGCGCTGTGCGTCAGCCATTAAGCCTACATCGCCGACGATCCTAGAATTGACCTTGGCATCGAGCTCCTTTTGCCTCTCGAGCGAACTCTTCAAGTTCTTGATGTAGTCTTCCTCCAGTTTGATTCGCCCTTCGAACAGGGTGATGTAGCTGTCGGCTTCCGAAAGGATGGTATTGAAGGTCTCGAGGAGAGACGAAGAGATCTCGTTGGCTGAGGAAGCGGTGCCGTCCGAGTAGTAGCCATTGCTGGAGGCGTTGCGTGAGAGGTGCTCTGTTGACTTTCTGAAGTGGGACGTTCCTACTGAGAGTGCGTCCATGTTGTTGCCTGGCGTGATGGCGGTCACGAGCCGCGACGAGGGTTAGAGATGGTAGTAGCAGCAGTAGCTGCGGAAGATTGTTTCCAGCGACGTTCGAATAGTAAATGGCTAATGGCGAGCAAGAAACCTAGAGTTTGTCCCATCGCGACCATGCAAGGGCTGTGTGCGAGTCGCTGTCTACAGTATCTTTGGCCTTCTTCTCTTTGGCCGGTGGGCTGTGTTGGAGCGGTCCCTCAATTGATATCGAGAACCACGCCGCAGTTCCGAATCCCGGTCGCCCACCTGTTTGTGGAGATTTGAAGCGAACTGAGCGAGCAGAGACAAAGCAGTGCAGCAGACCGGCGAGTCAAACTCGTGGGTCATATCCTCTCAGAAGACACCTCACAAGACCCTTTCCGAATCGCAAGAACAAAAAAAATGACACAGCCTGAATCACGGTGATGGTCTGTGCTCGGCCCCTATCGAGACAGACCACGTGTACACACCGGCGAAATCTTGATAGTTGTTAGACCGACTCAAGGTCTCCATCAAGTGGAAGAAAGGCTTCTAAGCGAGTCGACCGAGATTTTCACGCGTTTGACGGGTAAATCTACATGGCCAACTTAGCCAATCCAAGAAGCCAACGCCACAGGACGCTCAGGAGCCGCGCTCTCGGTGGAATCTCTGTTTGTTGGAGATTTTGCTGTTTTGGGCCGAATCTTCCAGAGTGGGAGAGAACCCCGCACAGACACACAAAACTGAAAGCATTTGGCGAACTGAGCGTCATCTGAATTTGGGTCGAGTGTGAGTGTGCTGAGCGCTGCTAGGCGAGGTCCTTTTCTTGTTTCAATCGTCATTTTTGACGTCGTCGTCGTCGGGTCACACTTTCACACCTTTTGTTCCGCCCGTCTCTTCTCATCACCACCACCTCCTCTCACTCGTTCTTTTCCTTTCGATAGACGAGCATCCTCATACATCTCGGTCCTCTTTTGCATGGTCCTCGTCGAACAGGTCGTTCTTATTGCTTCCATCTTGGTCACCTTTGGCGTTTGTCTTGCTACCACAAAGTACGCTGCTCGACTCTTTCCCAACTTCGAACCTCTTCAACACTACGACGCCGCAACCGATCCAATGGAGCTCAACGTCGTTCTCGCCTTTGTCGTGGGCTTGGTGCTCTCAGTAGCAGCTCTGCTCTACTTTGACTCGCAAAAGGTCAAGCCCGTCCTCAACCCCACCCAATGGCAGCAGTACCGTCTCATGGAGAAGCAGAGACTCTCGGATAACACGGCGCTCTACCGCTTCAAGCTGCCTCGTGCGAACAACGTGCTCGGTCTGCCCATCGGACAGCACATCTCGATCCAGGCCAACATCAACGGCAAGAACGTCATGCGTTCCTACACCCCAACCTCGTCCGATGATGACCACGGATTCTTTGACCTCGTCGTCAAGTCGTACGAGCAGGGTAACGTTTCCAAGTACATTGGTGCCATGAAGATCGGCGACCTTCTTTCGGTCAAGGGTCCCAAGGGTCAGATGCGATACGGTCCTGGCCTCTCGCGCCACATTGGCATGATCGCTGGTGGTACTGGTCTCACCCCTTGCCTCCAGATCATCCGTGCCGCTCTCAAGAACCCTGACGACAAGACTCAGATCGACTTTATCTACGCCAACGTCAAGGAGGCCGACATCTTGCTCAAGGAGGAGCTCGACGAGCTCGCTGTCAAGCACAAGGATCAGTTCCGCGTCCACTACTTCCTCAACGAGGCCCCCGAGGGCTGGAAGGGTGGTGTCGGCTTCGTCACCAAAGAGGCCATCCAGGAGAACTTTCCCAAGCCGGCTGACGACATCAAGATCCTCATGTGTGGTCCCCCTCCCATGACCAAGGCCATGACCAAGCACCTTGAGGAGTTGGGCTACCAGTCTCCTCGTACCGTCAGCAAGCTCGAGGACCAGGTCTTCTGCTTCTAAGGTGGCGATGCTGATCCGTGCCTGCTTGCAATCTGCATTGAAAGCAGAGGTGCATATCGCCCACTTTGGTTAGAAATCTCCCGCATTCGCCGTTCCGACTTCACAGCAAGCCGGCACATTTTTCATCTTCAACTCTCGCTGCTCGCCAGAGCGGTAGATACCAAGCTACCATCATGTTACATGTAATACGTGCAAAAGAAATACAATACAGTCTCGACAACAGGTGAGGCAATGAGATTGTGTGACTGGTCAGTGAAGATTTTTGTTCATCTTTTCGGTTAGGATTGTGTGGCAGCACAAAGTAGGTGGAGAGATCGCGTTCGGACATGTTGAGGCCAGATTGCCTCGTCCAGATCAACAAGCCGCTGCACCTTTGGCTCTGCCATGCCGGTTGGTGCAAAGGCAACAGCAGGCCTCAATGACCCTTTCGGGCTGTGTCGGTCTTCATCTGATCGAGCCAAACTTTGACCGTTGCAGCCGGAAAGTGGGTTCATCCTCATTTCTCGTCATCCTCTTCTGTTCTTGTAGTCACGCTCTCCTCTCCGATTGTCATGGCCTCCTCCTGTTTGGTCATGCCATCCTCTTCTATTGACATCCTGTTGTCATCTTCTCCCTCATCTTGTCATCCATAATGAATCACGCTTCAATGTCAGATCTGTCCACCAGACTCAAACAGTGCAATCCAGGGACCATTTCGTGTACTCATCGTATCGCTATCTACACTATATACATTTATGTATCAGAATCAATAAGCGGGAGGCTTAGAGTCGTAATTGTTGGAAGAAGCCGAGGCGTACGAAGACTTTTCGGAATACGAAGTCTGCGAAGTAGTCGAGCCGGGTTTGGAAACGGACGAGGCGACAGCTTGACCCTTCTCGTCGACCTTGATCGTCACTTCTCTTCCATCGTCTAGCTTGGCCTTCATGACACGGGCCCTTGCTGCTTTGAGGAGCGCAGATCGGCGGATGCCGCGGACATCCTTGTACACGATGAAGACGTTCTTACCAGCACCGCCGATACCTTCGGCGACGTCGCGGGCGTCCTCTCCGTATTTGTGGCCGACGACGTTGGATGCGGCTTGACCGCTCGTGTAAAGTAGGGTCTGCGCGCCAGCGTCGATTCCGTCGAGAACTGTGTTTGCTGCGATCAGGCCGCGGTTAACAAAGCCTCTGATACCTGTAGGAGCGGGACCAGAGGTGCCGTCCGGGTTGACCTTGCGCTGGATACCCGTCTTCTTACCGATCTTGTCACCGACGTTGCCGGCGACTCGCAAGATGGCACCGGTGGTCTTCGAGGACACTTGGACAGCGGTTCCTGACCACTCGTTGATGGTTCGGACGCCGGCGTGTGTCTTGGGACCAATCTTGACGGGGTCCCGACCAGCTTCGGCTTTCTCGTTGTTGGGCGTGCTGGTACCGGACGAGCCAGCGGCAGGGTGTTTAGCCATGTACGAGTCAGCGGCACCGGTGATCTTGCCACCAACGAACTCGGATGCCTTGATGATCGTACGCGAGATGGTGTCTGCGCCCCTGATCATCCAGTCTCGCTTCTCTTCGGGTGAGAGCACGTCTACTTCGATGTTCTGCTTTTCGCTCTCGGCGGTTGGCTCGGGCGGGAGGTCGATGAGTACGGGTGCCTTCTCGTTGCCGGAGTCAGACATGGCGTCCGATTCATGAACAGTGAAGCCTTGTACGACACCGAGCACTTTGCCGTCTTCGTCCATGAGCTCCATGGTGCCAGCGTCGGAGCGGTCTTCGTCTTGGTAGGCAGCATACTGGGCGAGGATCTGCTGGAAGCGCGTGATGTCTGAGACGCTGGTTGTAGCGGGAAGAGCGATCTTGATCGAAGCGCCTTCCAGCTCTACTGAAGGGAAGAGGTAGGAGCGGTTCGATGTCTGGCCCTGCGGGATGATGGTTTGCGTAGCTGCTACTGGCAAGGAGAAGTCGTCACCGATGGAGAGGACTAGCCAGAGGTCGGTCGAGTAGTCGGACTCCTTTTCCTTGGTGGACGCCGTGGTAGACTGCTGAGCGGCATCCTGCAGCTCGATGCTGACGAGCAGGGTCTGGAGCTTGCCCGAAGCTAGGATTACGGTGTCGCCGTCATACTCTTGAGTGGCAATGGCGCCGGGGATGGCGAGCAGCTCGACGCCTTTGGTGGATTGGTTCGAGGTCATGTTGAGATGAATGGATGGTGGCCAGAAACGAAGTCGTGTTGATCACAAGGTTGAGGCAGGTTGTCCACAAACAGCTCAAGGCAGTCACAGAAGGCCAAATGAATTTCAAATCCCTCCTGTCAAACACATTCGAATGACGCAGGATGCAGTACGCCCCTCGAAGCCATGTCAACCCCACGCTCCTTGCACAAGCTGTGCGTCTATCGCCAGCAGTCTCTGTGTCTGTCTCAGCCTCATCTACCCTACGTTGACTGATGGGCGCTCGACTTTGACCAAAAGCAGGAAGAAAGTGTGGAGCAAAAATATCGCGCATGGGCCTTGTCGCTGCAGGCTTGAGTCTTGGCGCGTCGTTTGACGGTGATATCATCGGAAGGTTAAATTGACAGTGTGATGACCATCTCGGCAGTGACCTTGGACTGAACAGCCTTTTCTATAAAAAGAAATGGCTCTTGTCATTGACCATCCATCTCACTGTAACGCTGTACCGGATGTCATTGCTCTGCCAACACAGCCATGCCAGAAGAAGTTTCGTCAGGAACAGAAAGCTTCCAAGCCTAACGAGCAAACGAAAAAAAACTTTCCTTGTTAGAGCGACGTTTTGAAAGGCTTGGGCATTTTTTCCCTCCACCCAGCTGGGTGTGAAACACACAGCTGCGGGACTGTGACTGTGACTGACTGACTGACTCGAAAAGCACACTCACGCGAGACTGCGACTGTGACTGAGCTTGGCGTTGGTTTCAAGCTTAGCTCCGACTTGACCGCTTTCCAAACAAACACTATCTCCTTCCTCACTACTCTTTCCCACCACCATCATCCCTACTGCACTCAGCTTACCTCAATTTGCTCGATTCGATCAGCACTCTCTCTGTGCGACATAGTACAGCTCTCGTTCGATCACGAACGCACTCTCACAACCCGCATCATCGACTGAGAAGCAACTTTTGCACCTGACATGGCCTCCTCAAAACGAATCGGCAAGGAGCTCGCCGACCTCACCAAGGAGCCTGTCGACGGTATCACCGTCGAACCGAAGGAGGACAACATCTACAAGTGGACCGCCAAGCTCACAGGTCCCGCAAAGAGTCCGTATGCAGGAGGCACTTTCTTGGTCGATATGGAGTTCCCCATAGAGTACCCGTTCAAGTCGCCTAAAGTGCGATTCAACACGCGCATTTACCATCCCAACATTGACGAGGGTGGAAGTGAGTATCCGAAGGACCAACTTGGCAGGGCTCGTCGAAGGAAATGGTTAGACTGACGCTTGTATCTTTGTTGCGTTGCCGTCGACGTAGACCTCTGTGTAGGCATCCTCAAGAGCGAAGCGTGGAAGCCTAGCACGAAGGCGGTGACTAGTAAGTAGCGTCGAAACTAGCAGCTCGTAAGGTGTCCGGTATACTGACCCCTTTTTCACGTTCTGCACATCGCACGGTCCTCTACCGACACGCATTCAGTCTTGCTCTCGATACTGCAGCTCCTCGAAGAGCCCAACCCGGACGATGCATTGGTCGCTTCGATTGGTAAGTCTACCCGAAACCGTTAGATCTGTCTTCGATAAGGGTCATACTGACATCTTCAAACTCAATCCGCAATGCTGCTCTCTCGAACAGCCGAGCTCTACAACACAGACCGAGCCAAGTTTGACAAGACGGCACAAGAGTACACTAAAAAGGTAAGCAGAGCGTCCAGCAGCACCTTGACATTCCCTTATAAGCTCGTATCGATGACTGATTCCCACCTGCATTGCGTGTTCCCACGCCCACAGTACGCCTCGGCATAGACGACGCAGTCCGAACACCGTCAAGAAAGCGAAACTAAGCCGCATGAAAACTCGGGCTGTGCAACCAAAAGTATGATTTATCCCAATCTGTGTTCCCGAGAAGCAATGTACCAACACCCAGAAATGCAAGCATCTGTTCTCGTCCAGTGAAGAGTGAAGAGTGAATGTGAGGGACTGGGGTTGGATGAGAGATAGCGGTGAGATTATTGGTCCGGTGCCGCGGGCGGGTAAGAGGCGCGTTGGTGCGGAATTCATGCATGGATATTTGAAGGTGTTGGTCTGTGAACTTTCCCGCGAAGTCGACTTTCTTCTCACCCTCACACACCCTTCACCGCCAACGACCCCAGTGTCAGCATCGACAATGGTGACGCACATACTCGGTCTTCAGCTCACCCTGCCCTCCCCCACCCGTCGGACCATACTATCAACCCTGAGCCGGCTTCAAGCCGCCTCAGCCACCGTTTTAGCCGCGTTTAGCGTCGTACACCTCTCCGCGCCTTTGGTTGGGCTGCTGAATCTGGGTAGCGGCGATGTGAACGATAGGGTCGACGCTGTCTCGCGGTGGATGCTGCTCGGTCGTGTTGCGTATCAAAGCGGGCTGGGAGAGGTGGTGTTGTGGGTTGGGTTAGGAGTGCATTTGGCTGCTGGGTTGGGGAAGAGGTTGGTCACTCGGTTTACGGTTGCCAGATCATCAACGACGGATGACAAGGTGGAGAGCGCACCGCCGGCAGCGACGAAGAAGGCGAAGCTAACGTGGGCACAGAAGTCAGGATGGCTACTCACACCAGCCGTGATCCACCATGCGCTAGTCAATCGGGTCATTCCATCATCGGCAAGGCCGCCGATTTCGAGGCTGTCGCCGTCAGAGTTGGATTATTCTTTCGTCTCGCATTCGCTCTCTCATAAGAACACGGCGGTGAGGGTGGTAATGGGTACAGCGTACGTGGTGCTGGTGGGTGCTTTCGCGGTGCATGTGACGTATGCTGGTTCGGCGCTGCTCCGGATGCTTCCGAAGATGGGCTCAGGAGAGAAGGTAGAGAGGAGAAGGAGGGCGTCGAAAGCTCAAATCTCGACTTCAGTGGCAGCAGTACTGTTGGCAAGTTTAATCTCGATTGTACCGCTCAGGTCCAACTTGATGATCTCAGGAACGCTCAAGGATCGCTACGATGCCGTGTTGGGCTCAGTCCTCCCCACACGGTGGTTCATGCGCTCACCCTAACCCGTTCATTCAACACTGTATATTACTACGTTCCATTCAGATACTCGACTCGACCTTCTTCTTGGTCCACCTAACCGTCCCCTGCTGCTGATTCTCCTTACACGCCCCTTCCTCCGCCAACGCCTTCGCCACCCCGTTCTGCGCTTTACTCACCTTCCAAAACCTCACCGTACAATCTACCTCTTCGTACCCTTTCACCGCCTTATCCAACAGTTCCCACAGATCTCGATCGGGTACACTTTCTCCGACCATGCCCAGCGGACATTCAGTTAGAATCCGCCAGTTGTTATGCCTCCATTCCCAGATCCATCGGCTGATGCCGTCGACGAGCCAGCCGTGGTGTGTGGCAATGACGAGCTTATCGAAACCCTCGGTCTCCCATCGCTGGTATTCGAGGGCGGCGAGTGCGGAGCGGAGAGCGGCGCGGCGGAGGGTCGAGGCGGAGAGTTCGGGTGGACGTTCGAGACGGCGTGAAAAGTTGGGTTCTGGTTGGACGTCTCTCGACTTGAGACGGGAACGAGGATCGTGGGTGGGGCAAAAGACGAAGCCGAGGCCGGCGCGTTTCTCTTCCGCCTCCTGCGAGGGGGTGGATTTGAGTTGCGCCTCTAGCGACTTGTAGTCGGGCAACTTGCCAGCTCCGAACATGGCCTTGCGCGTCGATTGGACGGAAAAGTCGGTGGGGATCGAGCTGTAGATCGAAGCGGCGTCGGAGGCGCCAAACCGGGTAGCGGAGGTGTCGGTGGTGAAGGTCGAGCTGGAATCGCTGCCTAGTTTCATTGCGGCTACTTGACCAGGTGTCAGCGCAGCTCCGGCGCACAGGATGAGCATCTGGCGAGGGTCGATTTTGCGCACGTATCGGAGCGGTCGCCATGGTCGAGGATCTGGAACGAAGAGGTCTTCTACGAGCAGCTCGCCGGACGGTCGGGCGGTCTTGATCGTCGCATCGTCCGATGCTGAGGAGGCGGGGAACAGGCTAGCTTCGTACGCTGAGGGCACTCGTCCTTCAGTAGCTTCTTCGAATTGTGTGATGCCTAGCTTCTTCTCTTTTTCAGTGATACGATCGAGCGCGCGGTGCGATGTCCACGTGCTGGGGTTGGTCCACGGCGTGCGTGCGTTGGAGGCGTCACCTGTAATAGAGGGCGGTGGGCGGAAGGGTGTAGCTACAGCATTGGCGGATACGTTGACGGGCAACGTTTGTGTGCGCTCTGCGTTCAATGTGAGTGTTGTCATCTTGGACTGGACTGAGGCGGTGGTTGCGTTGGTGAGGATTGACGCTGCATCGCTGTCCTTTGTAGCGGGAATGTTTTCTGTTGCAATTGTGTCGGATGGTGTTGGAATGTGGAATGGCTTCGCTTCCTCTGAAGGCGCAGCGTCAGACTGCTGCTGCTCCACGCTCTCCTTGTACGCCTGAGCCTGCGTCCTTCCATGCTCGTCCAGTTCGACCTCCTGCTTGACGGATGCCTTCTTCTTTTCCTCGATCTCGCGCGCAAAGTCGTACTCCTTAGCAGTGCGATCGTGCATCGTAGCTGGAATGAACAGCCGCTTCACCGAGTTATGCTGTGCGAGTGCATCGGGCGCATACGAGATGCCTCCGGGAGTGTCGAGTCTGACTTGAAACGCCGACTGTTCCTGCTGTTGCGCATTCTTGTCGCCCGTCTGTGTCGCAGTCTCTGTCTCGGTGGTGGGCAACACAGCCTCATACGAAGTGCTGCTGTCGTAGAGCCTTTTTGAGGTGGATGGCTTTGAGGCCGAGGGTCGAGCCCATGCTTGCAGGTAGCGATAGTCTGGTGCTGACATGATGTGCGATTGTGATGATGATGGTGAGGAGCAAGAGAATTGAAGGATGAGATTTGCTGATCAGGGTCTGTGTTGTTCGGCAAGCTGCACGACACTGCAAAACAAACATTTTCCGGGCCGGCGTGGGCAGCAGAGCAGCGTCAGCGCGTCCATTTTCTTCGGACTTCACACTCCGAACCCTCCGAATTCGAAGCCGACGCTTGCCGCTTTCTTCTCACTCCGGCATTCATCATTGCATAGCTTTCCCAATCACACACGACAAACAAGATTGGGTCCAACCAACGAGCGCGATTCGATTCCAAGCGTGCGCTACATCAGCAGATCAACTAGACGACAAAGGCTTGCCAACTCAAATCTGAGGCAGCGTACCGATCTGCTGCAGGTATCGATACGTCTCCAAATACCCATCCTTGACCGTATCGCAAACCACATCCCATCCAGCCTTCCTGGCCTTGTCCAAGCTACCCTGCTGGTCAAAAGTAGCACCCAGCGTGAAGTCGGCAAACGCAAAAGTAGAGTGGTCGGCAAACGCCTTCGGATCGCCTCCCTTTTCGCTCGTCAACTTCTTCCAAGCCTCCACGTTCTCGGATCGCTTGGACCACTCGTCCAGACTCAAGCTGAGCTTGGGAGGCTTCTCGTTGTACTGTGCTTTACCAGACGCGGTAGGAGGGAGGACCTTGAGACCCAACTCCTTACCCAGATCCTGCCAGATCTGACCCAGGGTGCGCTTGTCGCCGTCTTCGATGTTGAACGATTCGTTCTCGCACTTGGCTGCGTTGGCGGGGTCGGTGAGGAACACTTGGAAGCGGGCGTTGTTGATCGCGGTGCTTTGGGAGACAAAGATCTGGTCCCAGTTGAGGTTGTTGCCGGGGTACTGAACCTCAGTGTTACCTTTAGCCTTTTCGAGCGTGAGGTAGATGCTCGTCGAGACGGCTTGGTTCATAAAGTTACCCTTGGCTGCGCCGATGATCGTGTTGGGTCGGGTCTCGGACCACGCGTAGCCGTGCTTCTCGGCGTGAGCGACGAGCGTGTCGACCTGGTCGTAGTAGAAGTTGGGCGGGTCGGTGGGTCCTCGCGGAGCATCCTCCTGGTAAGGCACGGGCGAAGCGATGTCCTTGTTGGCCAGGTGGAGCGAGTACCACTTGTAACCGGTCTGCAGGTGGAAGTGCTTCAAGCTCTTACCAGCCGCAGCGTACGTGGCGTCGAGAGCCTTGCTGAGCAGGATGTGGTTGATGTCGAGAAGCTCTTGAGCGTCCTTCTTCTCGATATAGGTGTAGTGAAGGGCTGCGTTAACCTTGGCACCACCGTTGGCTTTGAGGTTCTCGGCGATCTCGTCGACGGAGGCGTTGAGGATGTCGATCGAGACAAACTTGATGCGCGAGTCATTGAGGTCGACCTGAGGCTCACGACGCGAAACAGCCAAAATGGAGCCGACGACGTCCTTGGGCTGTTCGACGAGAGCTCGAAGGGCTGCGATACCAGAGACGCCGTTGGCGCCCCAGACGAGGTAGTTGCGAGGCGAAGACATTGTGAGTAAACGAACAGCGGGTGAGGTGGATGGATCTTTGGAAGGAAGGAGCCGTGCGTTGCTTTGCGGTATATATACAAGCAGCCAGCCAGCCAGTCAGTTAGTCATGGAGTAAGATCAACACGGCAATGCAAATTTAAGCGCTTTCAATCCTCCACCTTCAGTGCTTTGGAACCACATGGATGAATCAGTGTGACTGTGTCACTCACACTGTGACTGTCAGCTGGTGACTGGAAATTTAATTCGCCGTTACCGGAACCATGACGTGAGCATCTCTTGGAATTGTGCCTTCTGCCCTGCCAAGCCCTCTGTGGCTGGCTCTGTTCGGCGAATTCTACAAGTTCAGGCACATTCATCCTGCACCGAGCTGACAGATCCACATTCTCGGTTGGATTGGTCAAGGGATGGATTGACTTCGAGGACGCTCAGTCCACTTTCTACAACACGGCAAAACGCGGATAGTTACTTGCCTCGGCTCAATCTCGCAAGAAAGCCAGCCGCTTGAGCAAGATCTCAGCGCTGTCCGTCATCTCTGTACCCGCCGCAATCACCTTTTGCAGATAGTCGTTCGCCAAAGCCAAATTGCCGACCTTGGCCGCTGAAGCTTGATCGCCGTCCTGCTCCATCTCGTCTGTTGTTCCTGCTTCTGCACGCTGCTGCTGCTGGGCGGCGCGGGCACCAATCTCGCCCATCTCCCATCTGGCTGCAATGATGTACGAACGAGCATAGCGCGCAACGACGTTCGACTCGGTCCCGGCGAGCGCACGATCGACGACTTGAACCAGACGTCGATGGTACGAAGCGGCAGCTTCAAAGTCTCGCTCCTTCTCATACACCTCGATGATCCTTGTCAGGCCCATCACCGTGTCGCCTTGGTTCAATCGGCAAGCGAGGTACCGTTTGAAGCACGAAATGGCATCCTGCGATCGACCCAAGTGGTCGTAACAGATACCCATACTCGACCACATCCTCCCATCGTACGGCCTGATCGCCGCGCACTTTTGGAAGTAGTTGACCGCATACGTGTACGCTCCGTTGAGCTCGTACACCTGACCCAGGCCGTACAGCGCACGATACTCGCGCGGGTTGATCTTGAGCGCCCTACGATACATCTCGGCTGCAGCATGACTGTTCTTGAGCTCAATGTACTCGTGTCCCAGCAAAATCCAAGCAGGGACACAGCCCGAGTCGAGACGAAGAGCGTGGCGGAACGCTTCGATGGCACGATGATGGTCGCTTCGTTGATTGTAGTAATTACCCACCAAACAGCACACTTCCGGTCGGTCCTTGGCGAAGGAGCTGAACTTGTGCGCGAGATGTGCCAGCTCGGCGGTGCGATTGAGCAGATAGAGCGCGTTGGAGTAGTCTGCCAATCCGTCGATCCTGTACGGGTCGATGGACCACGCTTCTTGGAAGTCTTGTTCTGCCTCGATGTAGTCGAGTCGGTGGACGTTGGTCTGAGCTCGGCAGGTGAGCAGGTACGCCGATCGTGGGAAGGACTCTAGCAGTCGATCGATGCGCGTGATAGTCACATCGCCTTCTTGCGCCGAATGGCGATCCAAGAACTCGCGGAAGAAGCTGACCATGAACGATTCGGGTAGCAGGTCAGCCATCTGGTCCGCCTCGCCTGGCTCGAGAGTCATTGCAAGCTCTTGCCACGCCGCCCAGTTGTACGCGAAGCCCTGAACGGAGCGGATGAGAGAGTCCATAGCTTCGATGGGACGATTGAGTTTGCGAAGGATGGCGCCCTTCAAGAACAAGAGGAAAGGGTCGGAAACGTCAACGAGTTCTTTGAGGATGGGGATCAAGCTCGGTGAAGTTGCAGGAAGAGTGCCGTTCGGCTTAGGGATGATCATGCCGTGTTCATCCAGCTTGCGTTCCGACATGAGAAAGCGGGCGTACAGACGCAAGAAGCGAGCCTTGTCTGACGTGCTTCTGCCGCTTTCAAGCACCCATATGCAGCGTTCGAGTTGGTGTTGATCAAAGTGACTTTTCGCCAGCAGATACGACTCTTCTTCCAAGGCGGAGGAGGCGGGGGATGCGCCATTCAAGCGCAGCTGAGATGGACCAGGTGAGCAGTCGACCGAGTTGGTGTTGGATTGCCAGTGCACATGAGCTGATCCGGGAGCGGCTCCATCTTCACTGTCGACCGTAATGAGCGAGCTGTCCGGATCATCCCTTGGTGACGCCAACCGATTCAGACGATTGTTGACGAGCGGAGATGAGGCAAACGTTCCAGGTGCGAACCTTCCCGAGACCTCAGCTGAAGTATCTTCCGCACCAGGCTCGACCGACATGCGCTGATGCATGCCCAAGGCTGGCGTGGAGTGTTCTGGGATCTGAGATCTAGCATGCGGACGACGTTTGGTTGCTGGTGTCGACGTGCCCACTACCGAGTCGTCGGAGCGGCTCTGTCTCGACAGGAAGGCTCCGTCGGTAGCGAGGTCCACGAACGGCACGGACTGAAGCAGCTCGAGCGTCCATCTGGAAGAAGATGCTAGCCCTCGGTCGGATAGTTCGAGAGCTGCAAAACGGAGCGACTCCCTTGCACGAGCCGGGTCTAGGTCAGGGAAGGGGTAGTCGACGTCGAAGACTGTTGATTCCGACATGGTCATTGCAAGGCGAAGCTGATGATTTGCTCCTGAGACAGCAGCGGTCCGACGTTGTAGGCTTGCCGTTGTTGCCTTTGAGATGATGATGATGGTCGTGCAGATTGTCAAGTTGCGATCACGAGTGTTGTTCTCAACGCGCCCTCGAAATCCTCCACTCCCAAAAAATCTCAACCGCGTCGCACAAGTCAACACGAAACACTTGAAAGAGCTGTCAAAACAGAAATCTCAGGCGGGGTTCGCAACCCCTCTCCCTTTCTACGGTCTTGCTGTGACACTTTCATCGACACATGAATCCCGAACGGACAGATGTCATATCCGTGGGTGGGCGACTGACACATAGTCTCTTTAGACTGGCCAAAAAAAGAAGAATCGATGAGTCTGCGGTCTGGAGGAATCGAACATCCGTCTGCTCGGCTCATTCAAACGATATCAAATCCACAACGAGCTGTACTAGACCACTATACTAAGACCGCCTACACTGAGACCACGTGGCGCAATTGGTCGATCATTGCACATATATGCCGTTGCGGATAGGACCAGATCTCTACAAACATCACAAACAGGGATCACTGCTGAGGGTCAGACAGAAGAACGAGGTGCATTGAATGGTGATGATCATATATTCTAGTGACTTGGCAAATTGGCCAGCAGCTTTCAAGAAAAGCCACGACGATAATCCGAATGCGTTCACGGTGGTACAAATACAAACTTTACTGAGATCAAGGCTGAACAACAATATGAAGGGGTGAGCTACGATGGATCGCTCTACTTTTTGGGTGGAATGGCCAAGCAAACGGGTTTACCACTTGTTATAGCTGCTGTCGCGACCAGATCGGCTCTCGCGAGCATCGCGACCGCTTCCCCAGCTCGATCGTCCGCCGTCGCCGCCGCTGAATCGAGAGCTGCCGCCGCTGAATCGACTGTCTCGGCTTGGTCGTGAATCGCGACCGCTGCCACCGTCGTCCCTGCTGAAACGACCACGTCCAAGCGGGCGGCCACCGCGTCCGCCGCTGAAGCCACCTCGACGGGCGAACCCACCGCCTCCATTACGATCTCGGATAGGAACGCCGAGCTTCTGCAGGAACTGATCGCTCAGATGCGGTGGTCTCTCCATACCACCAGCCTCGACCGCCCACTGCTTGAGACCGTCGAGCACCGCCGTCTTGTTGGTGCGCAGCTCATCGCACTTGCCGAGATAGAAGCCCAGCAACGAGTTGAAGGTCTCGTGCGCATCATCCTCTCCGTCGAGCGAGGCCAGCGTCTCCTCGATGAGCGGCTTCAGCGTCTGGGTGGTGTATTTGCCTGCAAGAGGTCCTTGGATCTTGGCAGGGGGTCTGCTATCGTCGCGGACACGGTAGCCCTTCTTCTCGTTCTTAGCCTGCACCTTGGCGGCCTTGACAACTTCTCGTGGAACGGCAAACTCTTCAGGCGATTCGTCGAAGCGCTCGGACAGCGTCTCAAGTTCTTGCTTGAGATCGTCGACGTGCAGTTGGTTGACGGGAAGGTCGTCGAGCTGGTAGTAGAGGAAGCCGCGTTCAAAGTTCTGCAGGACAATGTCGGAACGACCTTGAGCGCCAGCACGACCAGTACGACCGATTCGATGGATATACGTGTCCTTGCTGCTTGGAATTCCGACCTGAATGACGCGCGTAGTTCCAGGATAGTCGACACCACGAGCGCTGACGTCACTGGTGACAAGCACGCTGGCACCGCTCTTGTCCTTACGGAAACGGTCGCTGGTGTTGAATCGAGCCCGTTGGTCCTTCTTGCTGTGGATCTCGTAGACATTCGAGCCGGACGAGGCGGGCAGCTGGCGCTGAGCGTCGCGAATCACGTCGGCAAAGAGCGCAGTCATCTTTGTGGTGGGGCAAAAGACGATGACCTTTGACTTGCCAGGGTTGGTGAGCTGGTCGTGGGCAATCAGACGCAAAATGTGCGGGAACTGTTCCTCTGCCGAGTCAAGAACGGTAGCGTACTGTGGGATGTGCTTGTGGACGTTCTCTTCGCCGGCAGGAACACAGTCGATGAAGCGGTGGTCGCTCTGCAAGCTGGCACGCGCGATGGCGCGGATCTCGGGGCTGACGGTGGCACTGAAGAGCATGTTCTGACGGTCCTGCTTGTCCGGAAGGTGACGCAGGATAGCCTGCAAATCGTCACGGAAACCCATCTCAAGGAGGGTGTCGGCCTCGTCGAGGATGAGAGTGCGGCAGGCTGTCATTGCCTCACGAATCATGCCGACATCGTTGAGCAGATCGAGGATACGACCGGGCGTAGCGACGACGACATCGGGTCTTGATCTTCTCCAGTCGTTGATCTGGAACTGTCGGCTAGCACCACCGACGAGCAGCTGAACTTTGATGTCTTGCTGGTTCGCGAGCAGCTTCTTTGCTTCATCCGCAATTTGAGTAGCAAGTTCTCGTGTGGGTGACAAGATGAGTGCGCCGACAGTGTTGTTGACGAACTGCTTGGCAATCTCATGAAGCTCCTTCTTGTCGAGCGAAGAGACGTCGATATCAGGTCGGTGCCTCTTGAGCATGTCCAACCAAGGCTTGGAAAAATTGCCGCGACGGACATCCACGATGGATCGAAGGCGGGCCTCGAGAGCAGGAACGAGGAAGGCAATGGTCTTGCCCGTACCGGTCTTAGCCTTGACGAGCATGTCCCTGCCCTGACCGTCGGGCATGGGTGTTGCCGATTCTCCGACACCGCTCGCAAGTTCTGGAAGGAGATGGAGTACGCTCTGTTGTACGGCCGACATGGTGGTGTAACCGAACGGTTTCTGGGTCAAAGCTTTGAAGATCGTGGGCGTGATGGAGCCATTCAATGAGGCAAAGGTGTCGTCCTTGACACGCGCTGACTTGGAACCAGCGTCGGATCCGGTCTGAGCGACCACATCGTCGCTGTCGGGAAGCGTCTCGTCAGCCAAGGCAGTTGCAGTAGCGGCAGGCCCTGTCGACTTGGACGATTGGGACAAGCTGCGGATGAATCGCGCCAGGTTTAGGTTGGCATCGAGACGCGAAGATGGAATCTGCTGGAGAGATGAGGACACTTGAAGCGAGGGCAAAGAAGCGGCAAGGGATGGGCTGACTCGAGCTCGCAATGCTGATCTGGTCGTCACTGTCGAGAGCTGTCGAGCGCTTGCCATGGGACGAGCCAGCCCGAGGGGGCTCGTGAGCTTTGTGTACAGCATCGCGCTGAGGATGGCGGGTGGCGCCGAGGATATGAAAAGACCTGGGATCTTCGCTGACGGTAGAAGTCCTGTTTGCTGGTATCCGAGTCTGCGATGTGATGATGTTCGTAGAGGAAGAAGAGGTCGTGTGAGGAGGAGGAATGGACTTAGCCACTCTGTCTGCTGAGCTATCTTCTGTGGTTCGAGAAGTTTTCGCCAACTTTTTTCAAGTGCTGCAGGGTCAAACCGGAATTTTTCTTCTTCGATAATTTCTTGAGGCTGATGACCAATTTTGTGGAACGCATCGGGTGAAGGCCTCCACTCCTCACCCCGATCCGCTTTCAATCCAACCAACACACAAACACAAAGCGACGCGAAGCCGGAAAATTGTGATTTGAGCTTTGCGGAACGCGGAATGAAAGCGCACTGATCAAGAACATGCTGAATCGAAGAGAGAGAGAGAGAACAACACCTTGCACCCTTCCACACTCGCACACCATTCATCGATCTAACCACCACAGATCAAAGCGGAGGGATCAGCCATGGTGGGGAAGTCGTCTAGTCGTGCGCCCAGCGCAGCCACGACTCTGACCGATCGGGCGCTTCATCCGTCCAGGCCGCTGCTCTTCCTGACACTAGCAGTTGCAGGCTTACTCCGCATGGGAATCTTCCTCTACACAGATGCTTTCAGCCTCTTGCAAGACCGACCGGAGCTCAGCACACCTTTCAGCAGCTTCAAGGGGCTCATGGAGACGTACTATCGCTTCAAGCACCCACCAACGCCCATCTCGTCTGCATCTTCACACCAGATCGCAGATCCATACTCGGCTGGCACTGTCCATCACTCGCCGCTGCTTCTACCGGTCCTCAACTCGGCTCTTGAGCGCTTCCATTCGCAGGGAGATGCGCTTCCTGCAGCAGCGATTTGGGCAGCGGCAGATGTCGTCGCAGGATGGCTGCTTTTCCGCATCTGCCAAGCGCGCGAACTAGCAAGGTGGTCTCGACAAACCTACCTCTACACATGGGATCAAAGCAGAGCGATCAAGGTGCTCGCCATGTTCCTATTCAACCCATACACGATCACCACTTGCATCGCCAGAAGCTCCATATCGCTCGAGGTCGTTGCTCTGCTCGCTACTATACATGCTGCCATGTCAGCCTCAGCCACCTTGCTGGCATTATGCTGGGCGGCGTCCTCGCTCCTATCGCTCTATCCAGCTTTGCTCCTGCCGATGCTGATCCAACTATGCCGTCGCAGAGCAGGGGAGCTCGTCTACGAACGAGAGATCGCTAGGATTGGAAAAGATGCCTCATCAACCGATATCAAGGCGCAACGACAGCTCGGCTTCCTCGTCGACCGCGTTCGATCCGCAAAGCGCTTTGCGGTCTTCAAGTGCATCATGTTGATGCCAGCTGCGCTCGCTGCAGTACTGTGGATCTCGCGAGCCATTGCTCTGAGCCCAGGCAATGCTTCCTTTGGTGCGCTTCTGCTCAACCTCCCCAACGTTCTTCAACTTCCTCCCGAGCAGGGATGGGCATGGGCCGATCAAGTCTACGGCTCAGTCGTCTTTGTCACAGATCTCACACCCAATCTGGGGCTGTGGTGGTACTTTTTCATGGAGATCTTTGATCATTTCCGCGACTTTTTCCTGCTCACCTTCAACGTACATCTCGCCAGCTACACATTGCCCTTCTCGATCAAGTACAGACAAGATCCGCTGTTCGGGATCACCCTGATGACCGGCGTCATTGCTGTGTTCAAGAGCTATCCGACACTAGGCGATCACGCTCTATTCCTTGGACTGCTGAGCTTGCATAGCCAGATCTTCGAGTACATGCGATACCCGTTGGTGTCTGCATTGACCTATGCGTACTGCACCTGTCTGTCGCCTGCTTTCCATCACCTATGGCTGAATGCAGGGTCGGCAAATGCCAACTTCTTCTTTGCTATCACTTTGGTGTGGGCGTTGGGTGGAGGCATGTTGGTGCTCGACGCCATGTGGGCATGGGGACGAGAGCGTTGGGAAAAGGAGAGGACGCCGATTCGTCCGCGTGTCCGACGACGAGGTGAGGGGCAGAACGATGCTGATGCGTCCGTCGACACAGTCGGGTCGGCGGATGTCGCAAGTGTGACGGTAGCAGCAAAAGTGGGACTGCTGGAGGAAGACGAACAGCTCCGAAGAAGAGTTGTTGTACAAGTATAGATCCAAATCAAAAGTATTGCTCGATCTTCCCTGTCGATGTTGGGTCCGGTGTGAACATGCTCTGAGACTTCTGCGAGCTCTGTTCAAGGGTCGATCACGTGGTTGTCTGGCTTGCGGCTTGCGTCACCGCCGGGTGCAGGGCCGACTTGGCATCTCCGTGATAGTAAATGCGATCAGCAACATCCTTAACTGTCCAGTCGAGACCTTGAACGAGGTTGTCACCCGTGTATGCGCTGCAAGGCTGGATTCGCCAGCTGTGGGTCGACACTTTATCGAGCTCGAGGTGATTCTTGATCTGCTCTGCCGACAGTGCTCCGGGCAAGTCCTGCTTGTTGGCAAAGATCAAGATGGTCGCACCATGCAAACGTTCCTCCTTGAGCAGCTTTTCGAGCTCCTCTTTGCAGTCTGAGAGTCTGGCAGTGTCGGAGGAGTCGACTACCCATATGATGGCGTCAGTCTTCTCGAAATAGTTCTTCCAATAGGGTCGGAGACTCTTCTGTCCACCAATATCCCAGACGTTGAGATGATAGCCTTGGTACTGAAATGTCTGAATTGCGAATCCCAGCGTAGGTGAGATGGCTTCGATCTCGGATTGCGGCTGATTCTGGAGTTTCTTGAGGATGGTCGTCTTGCCGGCGTTGTCGAGACCAAGGAAGAGGAATCGAAACTCGTGCGACCGTAGCTTGGTCTTGCGGATGATAGTGAGCAGACCCATGCTGCTAAATGGGCTGCGAGTGGTCTTGCAGAAAGAAGCCTTCTGGAGACCAACACTTCTCAAGACCCTGTCGGCGAGGCGTGAGGGTGGTCAAAAATCGGGCAGCTGAGTGCTTTGGTCGGTGTAACACCTTCCAGAATTTTGCCACGTGCGCATCTGTGACGATCCTTCGGTGTTCGTTTAGGCGGTGCAGAGAGAGTCGCAATCGAAGCAGTCAGTGAGTAAGTTAGGCGTCAAAATTACTGCTCATTCCAAACTTTACGGCAACCCAACGCCGCGGCAAACTTACACGACTGTTCTGCCGGACCTTGTTTTTCTTTCGGTCTGGACTTGGTCTTGCTCTTGTTCCTCCTCGCTTGTGCAAGTTGACATTCTTCCGCACCCCTGCAACCGATCCAGCGGCATGACAACACACAGAAGAGGCAGTTCGTGACGACGGCCTGCCTCCTGACCGCTTTCCTTCGTGCAAGCGTGGTGCAAGACTGTTACTCATCCTCTCGGCTTCTGTGTCGTACACTGAGCTTTGTGTTGTGTTCTACGGTCTCGCTTGAGTCTGAGTTGCTTTCCAGACCCTTTCAGACTCAGACCCTTGGCAGAGCCACAGACGATTCGTCCTCTGCTCTCTCTCCCCTTCTCCGCGTCTGTCCTTCGTTTGTACTACCATTCGCTGCCTTGTCGTCCGAACACACAGAGGATCGTTATGCCGTCAGCCACGTCCCGAAGCGTCTAAGAGCTTCCTTCCCTCCGACCAACAGCCTTCCCGCATCCTCAGCTCTTGTGGCCCGTTGCCAAACATGCGTTCGTTCACAGGACAGTCGCTGGCAGCGTTGTTTGCATTGACCATATCGAGCGTCTACGCCCAGATCACACCACAACAAGTATACCAACCGCCACCAGCTTCGAGTGGAGCAGTGTCCCAGCAATCGAATCTCACCGACGGCGTCAATCCGCAGTACTCTGACCTTCTGGGCAATGCTCTTTGGTTCTACGAGGCTCAACGAAGTGGCGCTCTTCCATCCAGCAACCGTGTCTCTTGGAGAAATAGCAGCTGCGAGAACGATGGTTCGCTGAACGGCACTGACCTCTCTGGAGGCTACTACGATGCTGGCGACTACATCAAAGCAACATACCCCTTCTGTTGGACCATGACATCAATAGCTTGGAGTGCACTCAGCTTCGGCTCGGCATATGCGAGGAGCTCCCAGGATGCATATCTCGATTCGACACTTCGCTGGGGTCTCGACTGGCTCTCCAAGGCGCATTCAGACCAAAACACCTTGTGGGTCCTGGTCGGCAACCCTACGATCGACGATCAGTACTGGGGTGGCGATCTCAACATTCCTGGTCCGCGACCCTCCTACAGCATCACCCGCCAGAACCCCGGAACCGACGCCTTTGCCAGCTGTGCTGCTGCCTTTGCTGCATCCGCCTTCCTGTACAGCGACGCTTCCCTGCCCACCAGCACCAACGGCGCTCAACTCGGAGGCGTACCTAGCATCCGCAACCGTACTTACTCTGAGGCTTTGCTGCGCCACGCCGAGGGTCTCTGGGATCTCGCCATCAACAGCTCGCCCATGCAGCTATACTCGACAGCACAGCCCGTCGCTGGTCAAAGCTACCCATCGAGCGACTACGAGGATGACCTCGCGTTCGCCGGATTGTGGATGGCCCTCGCAAAGGCAGACGCCAGCTACGCCAACCAAGCACTCACCTTCTACCCCAACGGCAGCAATCCATTTGCCAGCATCAACTCGGCGCTCAACTGGGACCGCAAAGTAGCAGCACTCCCAATTCTTGCGACCCAGATGGCGCAGCACAACGCCTCCTTCGGTCTCAACATGTCGCGCTTCCAGAACGATGCCGAGTCCTACTTTGACCGCCTCACTGACGGCAAGATGCAGTATGTCAGCCAGACCAAAGGTGGCCTCTACTGGTGGAAGGGTGACAGTGACTCTGCCAGCCTCAACCCCGCGCTCAATGCAGCGTTCATCGCTGATCTCTACTCGGGCTTTGCTACCACCTCCGCCAAGACGAGCGCATACCGCTCGCTCGCCGACTCGCAAGTCGACTACCTTCTCGGCGACAACAACTACAACGGACCGTACATCGTCGGACAGCATCCCAACAGCCCACAGAACCCACACTCGGCCATGGCCTCGGGCGGCAATGATATCACGAATATCAACACCAGTCCACCCAAAGAGCTCCATGTTCTGTACGGCGCCGTCGTGGGAGGTCCAGACATGCAAGACCGTTTCTTTGACATTCGCGACGACTGGCCCGAGACCGAGATTGCGCTTGATTACAACGCACCCCTGCTTGCTGCTGCTGTATCTCTTATTGCGAGGAACGTGACTAGGGATCCGGCCTACACGACGTCCAGTGGCGGCGCTAATGTAGCATCCGGTCTGCCAACAGACGCCGCATACCCGAGTCGCAAGAGCGGCGGCCTCAGCAAGGGAGCGCAGATCGCTATTGCTGTCATTGTCGTGGTTGTCGTTTTTGCTGCTGTCGGCGGCCTGTCTTGGTGGCAGCGCGACCGCATCAGATGGTTCTACCGCAAGAAGAGGATGGGCTTGTAGTTTCCATCACGGCGTTCGGTGTCACGTCTGTCATTCATTCTCTCTTTCTCTCTTTCGCCCCCACATTGGATCGCATAGACTTCATTCGTTTGCATCATGCTTTCTCTGCCATGGAAGGACAATTCTATTTCACTCGTCCGCACGTTTGTGTTCCGATCCTTCATTCTGATCACGTGGATCGGCCCTGTGTATTCAACCAACTGCCCCGTCTATTTGGTATCTTCAAAGGGAGGGAGGCCCCAACTAGCAGGGTCAAAGTCAAGCAACGAGCTGATCGTCTGTGAGGCACCTATCTCGTTGTTTGGGAAGAGAGCCTGGACGTTCGGATCGGGCACCCAGACAACATGCATACCCGCAGCCTTGGCAGCTTGAACACCAGCCGTACCGTCTTCGAACACTAGCACATGCGCTTCGCCTCCTCTCCAATGCTGCGGGCCATCCATGCTGGGCCCGTGATCTCTGAAGCCATCGAACCAGTGATTACCAAGGAGCCTCTTGGTCGCCGCTTCATGAGACGCGTCAGCGAACAGACCTTCTCTCGCAGCAAGGAGAAAGATGTCCGGAGCAGGTTTGCCTCTTGTCAGCCTTACATCGTCCCCGCAGATGACACGATCGCCAAACAAACCAAACAGCTCCGGGTGGTGAGCGGTTTTCTTCTCAAAACTCTTGCGACTGCTGGTTGTAGCAACGCAGATTGGTACGTCGTGCTTGTGCAGATGCTTGACGAGACGTAGGGCACCTTGCATCTGAGGTACCGAATCGAAAGCCTTGTAGAGCTTTTCGGCTTCAAGCTCGAGATAGCCGTCGACGGTGAAAGGGCAGTCTGGACCAAACAGTTCGCCTTCTTTGGTCGGAGGCCACAGCATGAAGAGAAGGGTTATGGTCGACTCGGGATCGGGCTTGCCCATGATACTGGCCTTGATCTCGCATGTTTGTTCCTTGCCGTAGGGCTTGAGTATCTCGTTGCCCACTTCGGTGTACACTTTTTCGGTGTCGAGCAGGAGACCGTCCATGTCGAACAGGACGGCCTTGATGCGGGCAACGGGCCCCGGCGCCCTCGTTGTCGTCATCATCTTGCTGTCTCTGTGCTTGTTTGGCGCTGCTCCTCCTTCAGCCAACTCTAGAACCGGTATGGTGACCCGGAATGCGCGCAGGACAGTCGAGTGGAATCACAGCCGGGCCGGCAAGAAGATGACGAGATCTTCATCAACAGACCTGAGATCTCAGTGTCTGAAGCGAGACACACGGCAAAGCTTTAATTTTTTTCGGAGATGTCATCGAAAGCTCCGCGGACACTCGTATTCCGCCCCCACGCACGGGCTTGGAGGCTGTGCGTCATGCACGTCTGCTCTCCTGCATCTTCAAGAACCGGTGAAGTTGGGGTGAGGACGACGTCTTCGCCTTCGCCATCACCACCATCGACTCTCAACAGCATCTCCACAATATTTCGCTTGTGTCTTCCGCCACCCAGAGACAACGTCAAGATGCCAATCGATCTCAGAAAAGCGCTCAAGACCGACGATCCCAAATGGGACAAGCTCAAGCAGGGATACAAAAAGGTCGAAACAGGTGCCTGGAATGCCCTGGCTCCAGTTGGTGAATGGACCAATCGCACCGCCGGCAAATTTGGCGCTGAATCCTTCTGGCCTACAGAGCTCGGCTTGGAATGCGACAAGGCTGCTCGCATCTTGCGCACTTTCACCACCAAGGGGGCGTCTGTAGAAGTGGATGCCAACAACGCAGCGGGCCTCAACGACCAGAATGCCGTCATCCCGCCGGCAGCTCCTCAATACGATGCAAAGGGCAAGAAGATCAAGGATCCGCACAAGTATGACAATCGCAAGACGCAAAAGGTCATCCGCAAGATTCCTCCCAAGGTGCTTCAAAAGGCGCACGGACTTGCCATCTTCACCGTCTTCCGAACCGGATTCGGCTTTTCAGGTGCATCCGGCTCTGGTGTAGTCCTCTCACGACTGCCAGATGGCTCGTGGTCCGCACCGTCAGGACTCTTGATCCATACGATCGGATACGGATTCCTCATCGGTCTCGATATCTACGACGTGGTTCTAGTGCTCCGAAACCAGAAAGCCGTCGACGCTTTCAAGCAACCCAAGATCAGTCTCGGAGGTGAGCTCTCTGTCGCTTTTGGACCCGTGGGCAACGGAGCGATGCTGGAATCTGGTGTCGAAGCGGCACCCTGCTGGTCGTATGTCAAGAGCAAGGGCTTCTATGCCGGTCTCCAGCTAGACGGCACCATCGTACTCAAGCGTGACGACGAGAACGGACGATTCTACAAGTCGCCTGGTATCAAGGTGGACAACATTCTTTCAGGCCAGCTGCCTGGTCCTGCTCCCGCAGCCGTGACGCCATTGTGGCAGACGATCTATGCTGGTGAAGGAAGACCCGAGCTGATGGGTACTGATCGTATCCCTGAAGGCACTACACCGGGCGACCTTGAGTTGACCGAAGACGATATGAAGAACGCCAGCAGCTATGCTGAGCAGGAGAAGCAGCAACAGCACAACCCGAGCGCAGCTGCAGCTCCAGTCGGAAGCCTTTCCAACCGAAGAGTGCCACCTCCTCCAGGCGCAGGTCAAGCCTCGGGGTCTAGCTCGAGCGCCGCTAGTGCAGCTGCTGCACCACCGTCTCACTCCTACACAGACCTGCCACCTGACTACGAGTTCGCCAGTGCACCTGTCAACTCACAAGGAGGAAAGCAATTTGACTCCAGCGCCCCGTCTCATCCCAGCGATCTCCCGCCAAACCCTTTCTCACATCCATCAGATGCTCCCGCCAGCACTGGCCAGTATGAGACTGCAGAGCAGGAAAAGGCGAGGCTGCAGCAACAGTACTCTTCGTCTGCTGCTCACACCCACTCCTCGCTTCCTTCTCGAGTCGAGGCTCTGCACGACTTTGCTGGGCAAGAGCATGACGATTTGAGCTTCAAGGTGGGCGATATCATCCAGGTGACGGGTCAGGAAGACGAAATGTGGTGGCGCGGATCGCTCAATGGTCGTTCAGGCATCTTCCCGTCGAACTACACTCGTGCTCTCTAGGTGGATACGCTCCGTTGAGCGAGCTGCTCCAATAACAACACTACCCTGTAGCATAGGACACACTTGAGATACCATGAATGTATGATCTGCTTGGATTGTCCAAAAGTCGAATGCGAAGGTTGAAATTGAGCTGGTGTCAGTGCTTGCATTGTATGCAGGGTCCACCAAGTCGATGTGCCAAAAGGCTCATCAAGGCACTGTGACTGTAGGCGGCTCTTTGAATTTCAAGGCTTTGTGATTTCAAGAAGAAAGTCGACTCAGCCTTTTTTTGGTCTGCAGCACGCGACAGCTGCGCTTTGCCACCCACGCTTTACCTTTCCTCTTCTCATCTTCTCTCCTCTCTTATCCCTTGCTCACTCACTTTGCGCGCCTTTCTCTGGCGCTCAGCTGGTGTCTATTCTCTCGCCCAGCATGTCCAACGTTCGCGGACCCACGTCGGCGCTCACCGAGTTCCTCAGGGAGCGAGGTATCACCGCCAGAAACACCAACCGTTTTCGAAGAAGAGACCAGGAGGCGCAGGAGCAAGCAGCCGCAGCTGCAGCTGCATCCGCCGCCGCCACGACCGATGGACAAGCTCCTTCCGCTTCTCCTTCTGCAGCGTCTCCCGCACCTGCAGCCCGCGGTCGCCGTCCCTTGGCTCGCAGTGGCAGCTCGATGAACTTCGAAGAGGATGACGAGACCGACGAAGACCTTCCTCCGGTGGCAGCTGTCGCCGCTGCTACCACGTCGACTGCCGAAGCAGAATCCAGTACGAGCTCAGGTCGACAGACACGAGCAAGCGGAAAGAAGCGTGCGCAGCAAGACGAATCTGCTGTAGAGGCCAGCAGCAGCACGAATGGCAAAGCCAAGAAGAAAGCGAAAAAGGATGAGGACGATGATTCCGACTACGACCCAAAAGCATCACCCAAGAAAAAGGGTCCGGCACCCGAAGACTGGGAAGATGCTATTGGCTTGCCACAGGCTAGCAGCTCTCGTGCTAACTTCTCGTATGCCAACAGGACGCCGGGCAGCATTTCCTACTGTGGCATGTGCAAGATGAAGTTCACCATCACTTCGTACACCAAGATGTCAGACAAGGGTCCACTCTGCCACCGCTGCGGGCCCACATACAAGGGACCCAACGGAGCCGGCTCCGATGCGAAAGCCAAGCCAGCGCCGAAAAAGAAGCAGGTCCGACGAAAGACGATGCAGGACGGCTTGAAACAGAGCTTCCCCAGCCTGCAGAGCTACTGCATCGAGGTGGTCAGTCGTCATATCGAGGATGTCGAAGCGCTCGGTCACATTGGTTTCCGTAACCTGGATGCTATCAGCAAGTCAATCTCGAAGAACCGCAGTCTGAACCCAACGACGCTGCAGCTATTCCTGTCTCCGACCATCAAGACGCTCTCCCTGTACGATTGCAGCAAGCTCGACAGCGAGTCGTTGCAGAGCATTGCCACGTTTGCGCCCAACCTCGAGCACATCAACTTGCAGCTGTGCGGTATGCTCGACAACGATGCCATCGATGCATGGGCGAAGAAGCTCCCCAAACTTAAGAGCGTCGAGCTCTACGGACCCTTCTTGGTACGCAAAGAGGCTTGGCACCGCTTCTTCGAGGCTGTTGGCTCCAGGCTCGAGAGCTTCAAGATTCGTGAATCGCCGCGCTTCGACCTGTCGTGCGCTGAAGCGATGGTCAAGCACTGCCCGAATCTTCACGAGCTCGGCTTGGCGCAGATCGGCCCGCTGGACAAGACGATGCTGCAGCCCATCGAAAGCTATGGAGAACAGCTGACGTATCTCGACGTATCGGATCCAGGCGTGTCGGCACCCGGTATCCCACCCAAGTCGCTCGAAGATGACGAGGTAGTCGGCCTGCTCAAAGCCGTGGGCAAGAACCTGGTGCATTTGGATGTGTCGAAGAACATTGATCTCACCGACCGTGTCGTCACAGAGGCCATCATGCCGCACTGTCACAAGCTCAAGACACTGCGCCTGATCGGTTGTGAGAAGCTGGAAGCAAAGACGGTGGCCGACATGTTTGCCATGTGGGCCGAGAAGAAGGTGGCCGGCATTTCGTACTTGCACCTAGACCGTATGCTCAAATTGGACGATAGCCTGATGGAGCCCATGCTGACGCACTCGGGCCCTGAACTGGTGGAGCTGTCGCTCAACTCGGTCGATGGTATCACGGACAAGGGACTCGAGGTGCTCGCCAAAGCCAAGAACCTGCCCAAGTTGGAGATGCTCGATCTTTCGTTTGTACGAGCAGTGGACGATGACAGCCTGGACAAGATCTGTCGCAACCTGATCAGCTTGAAGAAGGTATCGGTGTTCGGGTGCAACCGGATCAGCGATTTCCTCAAGTCTGACCGGGTGAGGATTGTGGGCAAGGAGAAGTATGCTTCTTAACCAATCTCCATCAGTATGTAAGGTTCTCCAGCAAGTCACCGAATGTTTTATGTTCGCAATAATGTCACGACCGTGTTCTTTGTTTCGAGCGTTTTCTTCCGACTGTCTGTCAAAGTCATCTGATAGGCCTTGTGACTTTTTAAGCTTTCAAACTTTCGGATTGACGAGCCGAGTAGCCAGCACATCAGGGAGCAGAGTTTGCCTGCTTCGGGACAAGATCCTGAAAGATAGAACTCGGGAAGGTCGGCCCGTGTCACGTCAAGATCTTAATTGCTTGAGCCTATGCGTGAGACACGGATCTCTCCTCCCGTTTTCAATGCATGATTTAAGAGGCTTGCAGCCAGCGAGAGACCCACTTGCAGGCACAGCCTCGTGACAGCGTGACAGGTGATGCTCAGCATTCCATGTCCCACTCAATTTGGAAGATGAAGGAGGTGAAATGGACGGCAATCTCACGCATCTGTTCAGATCTGGTCACATGAAGAGCAACGTTGTGTATGAGCTGGAAGAAGGTTGCCGGTCCGATGGTGGGATTTTGAGCTTTGTCCCCGCAAAGCGGTCCGTGGAGCTGTTGAGTCTCAGTGAGACCTGCAGCTCTGCAGGCTGCAGCGTTGGAGTCCCCACGCTTTGCTTTGCTTTCCTCTTCCCGCGAATGAATTTCTTGGGAAATCTTGTGAATCGGTCGGTGCCTTTGCTTCCGTTGGCGAGTCGGGTTTTTATTTTCTTGCTCTCTCTCTCTCTCTCGCAAAGGCGGAGAGTCGATTACGACATATTCCATAGCGCCTTTTTTGTGAGCAAAGCTTCCTCCTTATCGGATTAAAGGAATCATCCGGGAATCCCTTGCGTATTGCTGTGCAACAAAGAGTGTCGGCCCGAGCTCGAAACGTCGGTTCTCGTCAAGCAACTGCGTGTGTGTCATCCTGTCTTATCGCGGCATTCTAACCTGCACTTGTGTGCGTGTGTGTCTTTGAGGGTCAATGCGTCTATGCAGATTGCCCTTGACCCCTCCTCCTCGACTTCGATATATCCATCTGTCCCTCTCTCCCTCTCTCTCTTTCTCTTCCCCACACGACTCCTCGATATGAACGACACCGTATCAAATCTTTGAAGAGAATTCAACCAACGAACGATCTCTGCAACGATGGCGGTGGTAAGCACAGCTTCCAGCTCCGATGCTTGGCGCTCGATCCTCAGTGGTGCTGCTCAGCCGGCTGCTTCTCTCTCCAGCAGCAATGCATCTCTCCTACGTGCCTTTGATGGCACCATGTCGGTCGGTCGATCTTCCAACGCTGCAGTCAACAACAGCCCTTTGACGCGGGAGAACCTCGCCACGCTACCCAGCAACGCCACGCTTCCCGCCCGGTTACGCTCTCAAACCCTCGCAACCGCAGGACCACCTCTCGCCCGCATGACCACCATGGACAGCTGTCGAGCCTCCATCCTCACCGACAGCACCGAATTCTCCACCTCCAGTACCATCAATCGCGGCTACGCTGCTCGCATCGACGTCAATGGCAAAGTCAAACCTCTATCCTCCACCCCTGATCGCCACGCCTGTCAGACCATCGCTTTTCTCGACGGCCCCTCCGATTCGCTCGACTACAAAACCTACCGTCCAGGTGACGAAATCAAAGGAGCGGTACATTTGCTCCGAAACGATCCCGAACGAGGAATCATCACCGGGATTAAAGCACGAATCCGAGGCGATTTGGAAACCAGCGTCTTTGGCGTCGGCGACTCCAGCTACTACTCGATGGACAACGAACACGGGATCGCGCGACGCCAGCTGCTGTTCTTCTCCGAACAAAAGACGCTAGCTACCAAGACCGATCTGGAATCGGGTGCGTTCGAGTTGGAACAGACAGGCCTAGTCGACCATGGCAGGAGGAACAACCTTGCGGTACCTTTCAGCTTCGTCCTACCGCTCAAACTGCATGCTTCGGCGCTGGACATGCTGGACAGCAAACTCAAGAAATCCTTCAAGCGCGGGAAGCAGTACATCGACCTACCCCCGAGCATCGACATGGAGACGCGGTATGCTCCGCCCAAGCCGAACCAGCTGTTCGGGCAGGTCAAGGAGAAGTTGCACGGTCAAAAGTTGCGACCGATGGCGAGGATCAAGTACGAGATCGATATCATTGTCAGCCGGCAGCGGTTCGGGTCGGTGCTGCTGCCGCACAAGAGGGGCGAGAGGATCATTCTGGCGTTTGCGGTAGAGCCGTATCCGCCCAGGACGGCGGGGTTGGCCGTGCCGACGTTGGAGCCGATCAGGGCTAGAAGGGTGGCGTCGAGGGGGGAGAGGGGGGTCTCGGCCGATCGCGGAGGGTCTGCGAGCGATACGGCTTCGGTGAATTCGGGGGAAGGAGAAGGAAGCGTGGATGAGGAGACGGTGGACGAAGATTCGTGGGCGAGCGATCTGGGTGGGTTCCGAAGGACGCAGGAAGTGTTTGGTGCGCTCGATCTCGAGGCTCCACCTGCGTTTGGTCCTAGCACGATCGCCAGATCGATCTCGAGACCCGCGCTACCGGGCTGCCGACGCAAGAGCTACATCAACGTCAAAGAAGGCGTCGACGGACGTATGAAGGGCTGGCTCACTCACTCGCTTGAAAGTACGCTTCCGGGAGGTAGCGGAACGTTCGAAGCCATCCTCTCGGTCCCCGCTATGGCCGCGTTGTACATGGAGACCAAAATCCCGTTCAGCTTGGAGCTCCGTATGCCGCAGCACCTCGTCGGCACCTACGTCCCCAACGTCGAACTCGGCCTCGTCCGCTCCGTCATGACCTACTCCCGTCTCGGAACCCTCGTGATCGAAAAGGAAGACCCGGACAACCTGGCCAGCTTCAGCGGACCTCATTCGTGGTCGGAACGCATCCGGATCGTCAACATCGATCGCCAAGCTGACGACAATCTCCCACCGTTCTACGAGGAAGGTCAAGCCCGGCAAATCTACACGGGCAACTTTGCCATCGGTCGATACGAAAAGATGATCAAAGCGGGCTCTTCCGCGCCGTTGAAGCAGAAGCTGATCCAGGAGCCCGAGTTGAGGCTGGTGGTGCCGAGCTTTTCGTTCAAAGCGTTGCGGATCGAGTATCGGTTGCGGGTCAAGGTTTCGCTTCCTGGAGAAGGTGCGGGGGATCTGGTGATGGAAACTCCCCCGGTGCACGTAGCGGCCAATCCCGATACGGTGGATTTCACGCGTCAGCAGTCGACGGCGGAGCAGCTGGACGAGGATGCGCTGTCGGTCGTGGACGTGCTGGACGAGGATGAGGAGAGGTTGGTGGAGGGCGTTGCGCGCATGCGTCCCGCCGTAACTCCTGTAGCAGCAGAGGTGGAAGATGACGATGATGACGAAGACTACTCGGCCCAAGCCACACCGTTGGCCCGAACACCTCTGAGACGCTCGTTGGATCTTACTGCGCTGACCAGTACCCCGCGCACTGCCCCCACAGCTCCCGTCAGGGAGGAGACCCTCGTGTCCTCCGCAGCTTCGATCACCAGCAACTCCAGCTCCGGCTCCAGCTCCGCTCTCGAAGTACCGTCTCTCGACCCCATCCCAGACGACGCAGACGTCGACGAGGAAGACGAGCTGACCGAACAGCTCGCTCTGGGCCTCATCGATCGCGAACACGCGGCTGCTGTTGTACGAAGCCGTCGTCGTGCGGCTACCATCACAGCTCACCCTGCGCAGGCTCTCCCGACGTATTCCGATAGTATTGGTATCCTTGGTTGATGCTCTCACGTTCTCACGGTTCCGTATAGATTCTGTTTCTTGCATTCTGTTTGTCGATACTTTCTTTGCTTTTTGACCCTCTTCCTCTCGTTGCATGCATGTTGTTCGTTCCGTCTTTGTTCGCACTCATCGCTTCTTGTCGTCTCATCCCAGCTCAGCTCGGCATCTCATCTTGTTCTCAAAAGCAATCTCAAGACACGTTCCCGCATCGCACACCCAACTTTGCAGAGAGAGAAATTGCCTGTGTTTCTAGAGGCAAAACAGCCAGGACTTGGGTTGCTATTTTTGGGGTGGTGAATGTGAACGCTGCAGCTCAATCATACTGAGGCACCCTATTGTGCGCTCTCGCATATCGAGCTGACCAGCGTGCGAAAGACATAGTACAAGATGCAAGAAGGAGAGACGCTTAAGCAACAAGGGTGGAAGCGGTAGCAGCCTCGTACTTGAAGGTAGGGGCGACGGCACCCTTGGTCTTGTAGTAACGAGCAAGACGGTGGATACGCGACTCGATGAGAATGAGGCGGAACTTGGAGTCCATGTCCTTGCGGTTGCGCTCCAAGTGCTTGCGCACCGAGACGGCCTTCTTGATAAGGTGGTAGAGGTCCTCGGGGATCTGAGGAGCAAGGCCCTGCGACTTGAGGATACGCAGGATCTTGTTACCGGTAACGAAACGGACCTGGGCGATACCCTGCGAGTCACGCAGCTGAACACCGATCTGCGAAGGGGTCATGCCCTTACGGGCGAGCTTGGTGATCTGCTCAACAACCTCCTCGGGGGTGGTCTTGAGCCACGAGGGGGGAGTGCGGCGGTAAGGCAGAGCCGAGGCGGAGATACCCTTTCCCTTGGCTGATAGAGATGAATGTCGATTGTAGGTGTGTAGAGATGCAATGGACGAGAATGGTCAGTTTTTCTGGTGTCGGAACTGGTGGTGCAAAGCGAGCTGACTTGATCCATCAACAGCCTTGATCGAATTGCGCTCATGATCGCAAAGTGCAACAAGAGGGCAGCATGACGCGCACGGGGGAACCGCAACCACGTCGAGGTGGCAGTGTGGCAGATCTAATGGGTGCTGTGCTGTTCCCCGAATGCGTGTGCCTGCCTTCGATGCGATGGACTACGATGATGACAAGATCGGATCAAGGCTGTTGATGGGTAGAGTGCTCGCCCGAATGATGGTTAACACTTACAGTGCATGCGACCCATTTTGGCTGGAGATGGTCAAAGTCGAGCGAGTGTCGAAAGCGATGGTGGTGGTGCAAAAGTGTCGGATGCGAAACAGAAACGTGTGGTGGAAAGTCGGACAGAAAGACAGCAAACAGTCAGCACTAGACCAACATGAAGCTCGTTCTACGGATCGTCCCTTTTGTTCCCAAGGTCGCCTCGCTTCACGCATCCTTCACGGAGCGTTCCACGGGCGCCTATGATTCCATTTCCTTTGCCAGATGTATCCAATCAGCCAAGTCGAAATGATCATGCAGAGTTGTATGTTGTCGCAGTTGCAATGCCGAAATGAGTGCCGGTTATGTTTGGTCGGTGCAAAAGATGGCGATGCGTGCTAGGTCTCGAGTCTGTCGGTGTGCTGGACTCGACGCTGCTGCTGTTGCTATGCATGGTGTGCGGTGTGTGTAAACTTCAATATGGGTCGGCCGATTGCTGCATGATCACCCAACGTCGTAACTGCTATCCAACCGATCTGTATCCATGTCGAACTTCTCCAAAGCCACCATGACAGTACCTGCGAGATCCGGCTTTATCCTCAGCTGATGTCGAAATGCTTTCCTCCAAAGAGACAATCCTTGTTTATGCGTACATACCTGCACAATGCAAAGTGGTGAGAAGTCTGGTCAGTCAAATGGCTCCTGTGAGACAGCGCAGTGGTTGCGTGGATGTGTATGCTGCGATGCAATACGTACCTAAGTATACTTGATCTTGAGGATGACGAAGGTGGACTAGATTCCTAAAGGTAAGAGAGAAGGATTGATGGCGAGCAAGCACATCTGACCCAGACTGGCTTGGCTGTCTCCGCGGTGCCGATTCTGGCTGTGCTCTCGCGTGGGTCAAAGTCAACGGCCCTGCCCCCGGGCAGCAGCAGTCAGCCGGAGTTGTGCTTGGAGCCAGACTGACCTCTCCAGACCCGCAAATTCAACTCTTCCAAAGTTTCGACTGAAACTCATCTCCAAAAACGCTCGCGTGAATAGGAAATAAGCCACACGTGACTCCGGCCGAGCTCGACTGAATACAAATCTGAGAGAATGGAAAATGCGCGTCCTCAGCAAATTCAAACGCATTCGCAGGGCTCGGCTGCTCAAGCTTCGAGATTCGACGTTGAGCTGTCTGCCTCTGAGGGCGCAGAGCAAGCACGCTCAAGGCCGGACGAAGAACGCGACTCGAGTGACTGTCAGTCCACAACCACTCTACACTCGCAGAGACGAGCCAGCAGCCAGTCGACTTTGCGATTCGAGTTTGCTCACGATCCTCTCTGACTTCTCACCTCATCATATCAACTATCCCTCAAGGTAGGTGTTCGATATCAGCACGCATTCGACGACATAAGCACGCATTTCTAGAGATACAGCACGCCGCACAGCAACCCGCAAACAGCAGACAGCATTTGTCGACAACATCGTATCAGCACATTGCACCAACCAGCATGCAAAACAACACCATCTAGCAACCAAGCCATCAATGGAGCAGACTCCATACTATCTCACTTCGACAAATATTTCGACTGCAGAACAAAGCGCTCGTGGACGCAAGCTTAATAGGGCTCAAGGCGTCGTCATCGAGGCGGCCAGTGAAGGTGCAAGCAGGGATATCTTACTAGGAATATCTGCACCATGGTTAGCTTGTGGTTCAAGCATTCGGGCAACGGGACCACACCGCATGATTTGGAGCATACGAAGCATCAAAATCGATGTGCCAGTCAATCGGCTAGCAATTTCTACACCAAAAGAGCATCCACACTCTACCTCATTGCTAGCATGCGGCCAGTACAAATGTCGTTTGCATCACTCTGTTCTACGAGCACCGACCATACCTTCAACAGACGTGAAAGATGCGACGAGTGACGTTCGCACGACGGGACGCTCCATTCAATTTGCATAGGCAACCCAACTTCCAACCAGTCGCTCCTCCAACATCTGTCAAGGGCGTGCTGTGTCTCTCTACCAATTGCGCTGCGCCGTCGTTGCTGCGTCTGTTCGCATACATTCTCGCATTCAGTCCGTTCCAACGTACTCACCATTCGCATTCTTTCCCTAACACAGATGAAGCTCAACGTTGCTAACCCGGCCACGGGTGCCCAGAAGTCTTTCGACATCCAGGATGAGCGTCTTGTTCGATGCTTCTACGAGAAGCGCATGTCGCAGGACGTCGAGGTCGACTCGCTCGGCGAGGAGTGGAAGGGCTACGTCCTCCGCATCGGCGGTGGTAACGACAAGCAGGGTTTCCCCATGAAGCAGGGTGTCCTCCTCCCCAACCGTGTTCGCCTCCTCCTCTCCAAGGGCGACTCGTGCTACCGCCCCCGCCGCACCGGTGAGCGCAAGCGCAAGTCCGTCCGCGGTTGCATCGTCGGCCCCGATATCCAGGCTCTCCACCTCATCGTCGTCAAGCAGGGCGAGAAGGAGATCCCCGGTCTCACCGACGCCGACTCGACCGTCCCTAAGCGTCTCGGTCCCAAGCGTGCCAACCACATCCGCAAGTTCTTCAACTTGTCCAAGGAGGATGACGTCCGCCAGTTCGTTGTTCGCCGCGAGGTTGTCTCCAAGAAGGAGGGTGCCAAGCCATACACCAAGGCCCCCAAGATCCAGCGTCTCGTGACCGCCCAGCGTCTCCAGCGCAAGCGTCACCTGCGCTCGCTCAAGATCCGCAGGGCAGAGGCCCAGAAGATCCAGAAGGAGGAGTACGACCAGGTCCTTGCCAAGCGTGTTGCCGAGAAGAAGCAGGAGGTTGCCGCCCACAAGGCTGCCCGTAAGTCGGCCAAGAAGGTCCAGGCCTAAACAGTTGGAGATTCGCCTTTCTCTCTTTCAGCGTTTCTTTTGTTTCATTACCCTTCTGCATCTGCCTAGCATCTCTTCTCTGGTTCCTTCCCCACTTTCACTGCATCTCACACACAAAAAAGACGGGACTAGCGAACGAGATGATCCATTCGCTGTCCCATTAGAGTTGATGTCTCGAGAGACGGCTCGAGATGTTGCTCGTCACCCTTTCACCTTCCGTGGTTTTCGACTATCTGTTGTACAGTAGCTCGAGACTATAGCTTACCCACCACACACACTACTATCACACTCGAGAGAGCATCTTGCGTCTAGCGCAGCCGTCTTCTGCTCATCATGTCTATGCACGCTCGCACGCTACTCTTACAAAATTCGAATCTGTACAATGACCCCATATCGTTGATTGTGTGTGAACGCTTGAACGAAAAGTAGTTCGTGATTGGCACCTTGCGACTTGACAAAGTGCTACGTCCATGAAGTCGAGCCGGTTAGTGGTTCACTTCGATCCTTCCACAACCGTCTGGAGACTTTGGGCTGGACCACAACATTCAAAGCTTCAGGTTAGACCGTGACATCCATAGCTCCAAATTGCACGAATGAGTTTCAGAGGTGGTGTCTCTGTACTAATGTCTCAACCAGTCAACATTGCAGCACTCAATGCCTAAAGTGACTGCGAAAGGCAGGTCGGCGATCTTGCAACACGAAGCAGGACTCATTCGTAGCAAGATAAGGCCTAGCAAGATAATCCCCTTACCTTATTTCTGCTATATATACGCAACCATGGACTCCGATGAACAGATCAGCGGTCTTAGTATAGTGGTTAGTACAGCTCGTTGTGGATTTGGTCATTCGTGGCTGATGAATCCGAGCCGAGCAGACGGATGTTCGATTCCTCCAGATCGCATTTCTTTTTTGCCCTTTTGAGATGTGGTCTTCTGACCTCCCTTTTGCCATTCATATACCCAACGAGGATGGCTGAGACGATGTTCGTAGGCATGTTTCGACCGATTATGATGTATCATGCTGAGACAATGTATGAGGAAAGGAGGGTCAAGGTCTGTTCGTACTGTGGTCTGCGAGTGAAGATGAATTGCGAAAATGACGCTCTGACCAAGTCTCGAATTTCGAGCTGTGTGTCAAGACCGAGAAGGCAGTGAGAATGACAGCTGGCCCGAGACCGACGGCAACACACACTCACACTCTTCTGAATCTGGCACTGACACAAACACGCGCGTTGTCTCCATCTCAACCAACACCACATCAGCACTTCGCACCCTCACTTCATTCCGCGAGTTTTGTGGACAGCTGCATCCTCTGGAACAGATCTACCAGGTAGCGAGCGCTGCGCACACCGAGGCCGAGCAATTCGACATCACAGCCCGCGCGGTTCAGATCAGTGATCTGCTCACCTGCGACAAAGGGCACTGGCTTTCGTGGGCTTCTCACTTCATCCTTCCTCATCCACCACACGCTGCTCGGCCTTGACTCACAATGTCGACCTTCTTCCAGAAGCAGCAGCAGGTGGCTGCGCTCGACCCACGCCTCGGTGGTCTCATGGCCAGCGCGGGTCTCTACAACCTCAAAGCGCTCATCAAAGCCATTCGATCTTGCAAGACGCTAGCCGACGAGCGATCTCTCATCCAAAAGGAATCGGCATCCATCCGAACAGCCTTCAAGGACGAAGATCCCTTTGCGCGCCACAACAACATCGCCAAATTGCTCTACATCCACATGCTCGGCTACCCTGCGCACTTTGGTCAGATCGAGTGCCTCAAGCTCGTTGCTACGCCTCGCTTCACCGACAAGCGTCTCGGATACTTGGGCATCATGCTGCTGCTCGACGAGAACACCGAAGTCTTGACACTGGTCACGAACGGTCTCAAGAATGACATGGAACACTCCAACATGTATGTCTGCGGTCTCGCGCTTTGCACCTTCGCCAACATCGCATCCGAGGAAATGTCGAGAGATCTCTGTAACGAAATCGAAAAGCTTATGGGTAGCAGCAACACCTACATCCGTCGTAAAGCCGCCATCTGCGCCATGCGAATCGTTCGCAAGGTGCCCGATCTCATCGACCACTTTGTCGACCGTACCAAGCAGCTGCTCTCGGACAAGAACCACGGCGTGCTGCTCTGCGCTGTCACGCTGGCTATCGAGATTTGCCGTCAGGACGACGAGGCGTTGCAGCAGTACCGACGTGCCGTACCGCTGCTGGTCCAGCACCTCAAGTCGTTGGTCACCACCGGCTATTCGCCCGAACACGATGTTTCTGGTATCACCGACCCGTTCCTCCAGGTCAAGATCTTGCGTCTGCTGCGCATCCTCGGAAAGGAAAACGCCCAGGCATCCGAGGCGATGAATGATATCCTAGCTCAAGTGGCCACCAACACCGAAGCAAGCAAGAACGTGGGCAACAGTATCCTCTACGAAACCGTGCTCACCATCCTCGAGATCGACGCAGACAACGGCTTGCGAGTCATGGCCATCAACATCCTCGGAAAGTTCCTGAGCAACCGCGACAACAACATCCGCTACGTCGCGCTCAACACGCTCAGCAAGGTCGTGTCCATGGACACCAACGCTGTTCAGCGCCACCGCAACATCATCCTCGACTGTCTTCGTGATGGAGACATCTCGATTCGACGCCGTGCGCTCGAACTCAGCTATGCGCTGATCAACGAGAGCAATGTTCGCGTGCTGACGCGCGAGCTGTTGTCGTTCTTGGAGGTCGCCGACAACGAGTTCAAGCTGGGCATGACTACGCAGATCTGCCTGGCTGCCGAGAAGTTCGCGCCGAACAAGCGATGGCATATCGATACGGTGCTGCGCGTGCTCAAGTTGGCCGGCAACTATGTGCGCGAGGAGATCCTCTCGGCTTTCATTCGTCTTGTTTGCCACACTCCGGAGTTGCAGGCGTATACGGTGCAGAAGCTCTTCTCTGCGCTCCACCAGGACTTCTCGCAGGAGAGCCTCACGCTTGCAGCCGTCTGGGTCATTGGTGAGTTCGGAGACGTTCTCATCCAAGGCGGCAACTTTGAAGACGAAGAGCTGGTCCGAGAGGTACAGCCAAAGGACGTCGTCGATCTTCTCTCATCCGTTCTCGACAGCCCCTACGTCAACGGTCTGATCCGACAATTCGTTCTCACATCGCTGGCCAAGCTTCACACGCGTCTATCCGACGCATCGCAGCAGTCGCGCATCGAGCAGATCATCGGTAGCTTTGAGAGCAGCGTCGAGGTCGAGATTCAGCAGCGAAGTGTCGAGTTTGCGACGTTGCTCAAGAGGAGTGATATTCGCGAGGGGGTGTTGGAGAGCATGCCTCCGCCGGAGATCAAGCAGACGGTGTTGGGTACGGTGAGCGAGGCCAAGCCGGTGGGATCGACGAGAACGGACAAGGATGCGTTGTTGGATTTGATGGGTGATGAGATGCCCGTCTCGAGCGGCGGTGGTGGTGGTGCGGCGAGTGGTGGAGCGACGACTCAGCAGAGTACGCATGATTTGTTGGCTGATATCTTTGGCGGTGGTGATATGGGTGGTGCACCGGCGGCGGCGGCGACGCCGGCAGCGACGGCAGGGCAGAAGTCGAAGAGTTCGGTGAATGATATCCTCGGGTTGTTCGGGGACAGTGGAAGTGCGGCTGCGCCGCAGCAGGCTGCTCCGCCGGCGGCTGGTGGTGCAGCTGCTTCGTCTGCCTTTGGCGGGCTGGATCTTCTTGGAGGCCTCGACAGCTCGTCCGCATCGACAGCCTTGTCCGCCGCTGCTCCAACCCCTGCGCCCGCTGCACCCGCCCCTGCACCTACGCCTTCCGCCAAAGCACACACAGTATACACCAAGCACGGCCTTACCATCACCCTCACACCGACCACCAACCCAGCCCGTCCCGAGATCGTCAACATCACCGCGCGTTTCACCTCCACCACTCCCGTCTCTTCGGTCAACTTCCAAGCCGCCGTTCCCAAGACGCACAAGCTGCAGATGCAGGCCATCTCGAACGCGACCGTCCAACCTGGATCTACCGAGACGCAGGCGCTTCGAGTCATGGTTCCTGCCAACGCTCCTGTTCGACTCAGGTTGAGGATCGCGTTCGAGGTGAACGGGGAGACGATTCAGGATCAGACGGATTGGTCGCAGTCGTAACGTTAGAGCAGAGTTGCAATATTATGTTTTCCAACAAGTGTGCGTAATAGTACAGAGAGAGATGGGTACAAGTACAAAAGGCTGCAACGGGGGTATCTATTCGTCTAGGGTTTAACTTCCTCCTCGACCCAAGCACCGGCCAAGTCAGGCGGCAGTTCCTGCATCTGGACGCTGGGTGCGCCGTGTAGGTAACGCAGCTGTTCGAGGATCTGTACGCGGATCTTTTCGAGGCTCGCTTTTGAGTTTTGGTTCTCCACCCTCCCCGCCTGCGTCGGCTCGTGCAATCGGTAGGAGGGGGCAAAGAACTCCATATACGGCGTACTCGGTAGCGTATCCGGAATACTGCATCCCGTCAACACCGACGTCTCGTACGCCCAGCACCTCGCCACGTTCCTGATCGTATACCCACCCCCTCCCAACACCAGCAACGGCAGACCAAAGGACTTTATGAACTGCACGCACTCTCCGTGCGCCGCAATGCTCAGATTGAAACACCCCAACCTGTCCAACCCCAACGAGTCCGCTCCACACTGAAGCACGATCGAGCTCGGCCTGAACGTGGTAATACACGGCTCCATGACGCTCTTGAACAACGCTACGTAGCCCGAGTCGTCGATGCCGTCCTGCAGCGGCACGTTGAGGCAGAAATGCTTGCCCAACCCGGTGCCGATCTCGTCAATGTTGCCCGTGCAGGGGAAGAAGTCATTACCGTACTTGTGGAACGAAACCGTCATCACGCGGTTCGAGTTGTAAAACGCCTCCTGAACCCCGTCACCGTGGTGAATGTCTATATCGATGTACAACACCCTCGGATGGTACCTGAGCAATTCCATGATGCCCAACACTATATCGTTGACGTAGCAGAACCCGGACGCTTCGAACTTTTTCGCATGATGCAGCCCACCGGACCAGTTGATCGCGATATCCGTCTCACCCGCAGCCAGCCTTCGCGCGCCCGCCAGCGAAGCGCCGGAGTAGGCTTTGCAGAAATCGTACATCCCATCGAACACGGGACAGTCGTCAGCGAAATTAAACTTTGTGAACGCTGCCGAAGGCGGTGTAGACGGCGTGACGTTGGCGAGGAAATCGACGTAGTCCGAATCGTGGAACATCTCGAGTTCCTCCTTGGTCGCTTCGCGCGGCGTGAAGACGCTCATATGCCTGTGCAGGCCGTACGCCAGCACGAGGCGGTTGGTCAGCGTCAGTCGGGCCGGCTTCATCGGATGTCGCTCGCCGTAGTGGAAATCGCCGACTCCGGAAGGGTGGTAGTAGCTGACGCGCGGATTCGAGTGCGGTTGAACGTGGTGCGCATCCTTGTAAAGCGCTTGGCCGGAGCCGTTGGCTTCGGAACGGTCGTAGAAGAAGGGAGAGGTGGAAAAAGTGGCGTTCGAGTTGCCGCCTGTCGCGGCCATGTCGAAGTCGATCACGACCATGTTGGAGGCTGAGTGAGCGGGTGCTGGCCCATTGGCCAGGACTGTCGCGAGAGGTGGATTTGGGTGATGATGAGCGAGAGGGTAAGGGATGGATGGACGCGAGAGGAGGAAGGTTGCTAAAACCTCGAATAGCTGAGCTGCGATGTTCGGATCCGTTTTGCCAGGGTCTTTTTTGCGATACACACGTGCGAGTGAGTAAAAGGGCAAGGCCGCTAATTTGACCGGCAGCCCACCGCGGCCCGCAACAACCCTGAAAGTGGCTGATTGGAGAGGCTCGAACGCGTCCCACGCATTTTGAGGCAATTTTGGCTGTGTTTGTGCAGCAGCAGCTCGGCACAATTTAAGACAAGTGTGATTGGAAAAGGGATGGTTGTGACGAGGCCAGGCCAGACACCGAGTCAGACGAGCGATTTTCCAGCGTCACTCTGAAGCAAGCCAAGGCATGAAGCGGAGTTTGCACCTGTGACGCTCGACACGGCCCTGACGCCGCTGCAAGCCATGCATCCAATCATCAACGTCTAAAAAACAACTCAGGGTCCGTTTGAGCGGATTACCAACTCTCACTCTGTGGCTCTGTGTGACTCTGCGCCGGCGCTGACTCCTCCACTGCAGCTTGCCGTACAGCTGTCTTATCTCCCCTCTCGGCCCACGTCCAACCGACACACGTCAACCATCCTCTTCGTGTCCTCCCTTCCATACAACACCCACCCTCGCTTTGACAGCTTTGCTTTGTCTCCCACCTACCACCATCTCGACGTCTCCATCTCGCGACGATTCGAGTCTGCGATACTCACGCGACAACGGCGTAGCCAGATACCCCTTTCAAGCAGCATCAGAGCATACACACTATTTCGGATCATAGAAGCATCCCAAGGCCAAGCCAAAACAATCACGACCTCTACCTCCTCGGACAGCATCGAGCTCGTAGCGCTATCCGCTACCCAGGTGCACCCGTCTAGCGTTCTCGGCGAACCGCGGTCTCGCCAGTCTCACGCTTCCACCTCTGCACAGTCGCACGCCGCCGACCTCGACCCAACACCACCCTCTCCACTCGCTCCTCCTCCTCCTCCTTCTCCTCCAGGAGCAACGTCGCCCACGATGCTGACCACGCGCTCGCTCGTGCCCATGTTCGTCGTCGGCATGCTCATCACGGGTATCGGCAATTCGCTGCTCAACAAGTATCAGGACATGCAGTGTGTTGCCAACTGCGACTCCGCCGACCCGTCGAAGCGCCAGGAGTTTTCGCAACCCGTTTGGCAGACGCTGCAGATGTTTTTGGGCGAGTGTCTGTGTCTGCTCCCCGTGCTGTTTCGGATACTTTACCACCGGTTCACGGGGCAGGCGGATGCGGAGGCGAAGAAGCCGTTGTTGCAGCAGCAGCAAGCACCGCCAGATTCGGGCATCATCTTTGACAGCGATCCGAGCTCGAGACAGCGCGGAGTGTCGGCCGTGTCGACGTACGAAGCGACGAGGGGACGGGTGCATACGGGTGCGACGCACGCACCGAGCGAGCCGTCGGTTCCAGCGCCTCCGTTCGAGATCGCCTCGCGCGCCGTCCAGCCGGGCGAGCTCGGCGATTCCGACTTCACCGACATCAACGACTCCTCGTACATCCACGCGGTCGACGCGGACGAGGTCGGGGCGTTTAAAGGCGAGACCATGTCCGGTCGAGCCATCGGCCTGTTCTTCATGCCCGCGCTCTGCGATATCTGCGGAACGACGCTGATGAACGTCGGTCTGCTGTTCACGCCGGTCAGCATCTACCAGATGACGAGGGGTGCGTTGGTGTTGTGGGTGGGAGTGTTTTCGGTCATCTTCCTGCGCAGGCATCTGTTCCTGTTTCAGTGGTTGAGCTTGGTCACGGTGATGATGGGCGTTTCGGTCGTCGGGTTGTCCGGGACGGTGTTTAAGGCGGCGCCCGAGGCGAACGGGTTGGGCGAGGAGGATGATGAGATTGGGGAGAGTGCGCAGGCGTTGCTGGGCGTGCTGTTGATCCTGTTTGCCCAGCTGTTTACGGCTTCGCAGTTTGTGCTGGAGGAGAAGATCATGTCGAGGTACTCGGTGGAGCCGTTGCTGGCCGTCGGGTACGAGGGCATGTTTGGCGCGTTGACGACGTTGGTTGCGATGCCGCTGTTGCACTACTTTTACGGGAGGACGGAAGAGGGGAGGGGTGGGTACTTTGATATGTCTGCTGGGTTTTATCAGATCATCTCGGTGCCGACGGTGTTTGTCTCGTCGATCGCCATCTGTTTTACGATTGCGTTTTTCAACTTCTTCGGTCTCAGCGTCACGAGGAACGTGTCGGCGACGGCGAGGAGTACGATCGATACGTGCAGGACGTTGGGTATTTGGGTGGTCAGTTTGACGTTGGGTTGGGAGACGTTCAAGTTGACCTCGGGAAGCTTGCAGGTGTTGGGCTTCGTGCTGTTGGTGTATGGCACGTTCTTGTTCAACGGCATCGTTAGTCCGCCTGGTTGGTGCAGTCCGTACAGGGATGGGTATAGGCAGGTTAGGACGGATGATGAGTCCGAAGCCGAGACGGAAGACGAGTCGAGGGCATAGACTTTTTTCCACGCATTCACGATCTTAGAAGCAATTTGCATAACGATACCATCATGATGAAGACTCGGCGTGAGTGTGGTGTGACAGATGAACGGGTGAAAGATGAACGGTGATTTTAAGAGCCTCCTTTTCAATTGACGATTTCGACACGCATTTCTTCCGAACCCTTTGTGTCAACCGCCAATTCACTGTCTCAAGATCACTCTCTCGACACACACACCAAAGAGCATACTGAACTGCATAACATTCGAAAAACAAGCAAACAAAAAAGGTCCAACCAACAAAACTTTGACAAAGAGAAACCAACAAACAAACCAAAGACATGTACATGTGATAATGATAAGAAGAAAGAGCTTCCAACAACTTCACTCGTTTCCGAAACCCATACCTTCTTCGATAGCCAGAGCCAACTTGCTCTCGAGCGTCTCAAACGAAGGGTAGGGAGGCAAGTCGATACGGTTGAAGCAGGTATGCGACTTGGGAAGCTGGTTGACATCTCCCGACTTTTCAATCGTGAATCGTCGAGGTCCGTCTGAACCTTGAAGATCTTTGAAGCCGTTGACAGGGATCCTCGAAGTGCCGGTAGCGAACTGCAACAGACGGGACTTCTTCTCGGTTGGCCAAGCACGCACGCACTGCCAGAACCATTGCACCACCTGGTCCTGCTCGGTGAAGCCACGGTAGTCGGTGAACTTCTTCCAGTCGTCCACGTCGATCTCGGACATACCACCGATGAGCAGCTCCAACTCGCGCTCGTCGAACACGTTGATCAAGTCCTGGGGAATGAGCTCGGTGAATCCAGAGATGAACGCCTTGAACTGCTCCTCGACACGTTTCGAGATTCGCCATTCGGTCATCAGGTCGATGTACTCCTTCTTGTTCTCGTCGGTAACCTCGATCTCTTCTCCACCAGGCTTGAGCTCGACAGTGATCATCTCGCCGAACTTGCTCTCGACGGCAGTGAACGTCTCTTCGACAATACCTTCGATGCTGTTGTCCAGCATCCATTGGAGCGAGCGATGGTAGTCTGCATCGACCGACTCGAGATCGCCGAGAGTGATCTTCTTCTTGAGGATCATCTTGTAGAACGAGACGATAAAGTAGGCATCCAGGAAACGTCGGTGGAAAATGGCAAGACCGAGGACACGGCCGATGAACTTGAAGTAGTTCAAGTGCTCTGGGTTGATGCCCGAGTGAGGGTTGATCTGCAGCGTGTAGTTGTCGTGCGCACTGTACTCGAAGAGACAGTAGAAGGGGTTGAACATCTCGTGAGAGAGCAAGAAGAAGAACTCTCGCGACAGACCACCGTAATCCAACCCATCCTCGCCGTCGAATTTGATCATCAAACGCTTCTTGAGGTCATTAGGCTGCTGACGCATGATCTCAGCATACGAGTCCTCGAAGATGTGAGTTCGGCGAACCTTGATGTGGCATTGACCGGGGATGGGACGGAGCGCAGGCTGGCTTCGGAAGTAGATGAGCTTGCGACGGAAGTCACGCTTATACTGGGGCACGTTCTGGTCGAGACTGGAAGGCAGACGAGGGTCGTCCCAGGTAGTGGTCTTGGTGTTGTGGTCGACAAAGTAGACTCTGGCGGTGGAGGTGAGACGCATCTCCCAGCCGCTAGGAAGAGGACCAAGCTGCGACACGCTCTGAGGCTGCACGGTGAGGTTGCTGCCGTTGGGACCCATGATGCGGAGGATCTGCTGTCGTCTCGGGTCGACCCAGGTGGTAGTGCGGGTGTTGTGGTCGACGAAGTAAGGACGACCTTCGGGAGTGTGACGCTGCTCCCAGCCAGCAGGGAGGGGACCGTTGCCGGCGGTAGTGGTGGAGCTGGCGGGCAGAGGGTTAGCCGAGGCAGCAGCAGCACCGGGGCTGTTGATGGTCGAGCCGGTTGCCGACGATCGCGAGGCATCTCCATCGTTTACGCCAAGGAAGTCGTCGGCCAACGCACGGTTGCTGTGCCTTTGGCGGTCAGCTGCCGAGGTGCTAGCAGCAGCAGCGGTGTTGGCGCTCGGGTTGGTCGAGGGTCTAGTCCATGTTGTGGAGCGTGTGTTGTGGTCGACGTAGTAAGTGCGACCGAGGTGATCAGTCCTCCTCTCCCAGCCCGCAGGAAGGGGTCCATATTCGTCAGAGCGAGTATCCTGCGAGCCGGTGGTGCGCGAGGCAGGGGTTGCAGGAGCAGCCGAAGATCTCGCTTCACTGTTCGAGCCTGCGGTGGTCGACGTCGCTGCGGTGGAAGCCGCACCTGCGCTTGCGCTGGCTGAGGACGACGTAGTGTCGACGGTGGATGTGGGTCGGCTGGAGGAACCACCGTTGGCGATGGAGTTGGACGAGGCAGCTGCTGCGACGGGGGTAGCAGCACCGGTGCCGGACGTGGATGGGCGCGCGTCGGAGCGAGATGCGCTGGAGGAAGCGGGCGTGGTGAGCGAGGCCGAAGAAGCGTTGGAGGTACCGGGCACGAGGAGGTTTGTGGGACCTGCAGACGAGTTGTTGTTGATAGGAGTCGAGACGTTGGTGTTGAGATCGATGATGAGCTTTCCGTGGACGACGAGGTTGTCGTTGGACTTCTTGAGCTCCTTATTGAGCAGGCGCTTGCCGCCAAGCTCGAGATCGAGTTCATCGGCGACTCGGATGTTGATGACACCGAGGAAACCCTGGTCGCGCTTCTTGAACTTTTTCTGGTCGAAGATCTGAACGGCGATGACGGAAGAGTCGGTGACGTTGATGTCGAAGCTGTCGTTCCAGTATGGATTCAACGTCTTTTTGATGACGGAAGTCGAATGAGTCTGCTCGCCATCCACGGTGACGATGGCGAAAGGGTCGGGAAGACGAAAGACATCACGTTTTGCCAGGCCATCGGCGGCGACGACGGTGATGCGAATCTTTCTAGAGAGACTTCCGGGGCTTCGAGGGTTGACCATTGTGAAAGATGCTGGTCGCAAACAAGAAAAGGTGGTGTTGCTGAGTTTGGTGGGAGTGTACTGTCGGAGCTACGTTGCAGTGGATGTCGTTTCGATGCGGGCCAAGCGATTGGGTAGCGATGAACGAGGGTGAAGCAGACAAGAGTGCTTTTTCGATACGATACCGTGCAAGATAGGGGCAAGTGAGTGGTCGTTATGCAGCGTCGATGCACGAGAGTCGAGGGAACGTGGGTACACGGAGCGCTAGAGGTGTTGAGCTCGAATTTGTTTGGCTGGCTAGCGAGCAAAGGCAGCCGCAGCAGACGATGTAGTGTCTGCAAATGAGGGAAGCAGGCGGTGCGGAAGGGAGGTCAAAGAGTAAAGGGAGGGGTCGGAAGATGAGAAAGACAATGATGGTGTAGGAGTGAGATGTGTGTGAATGGAATGGAATCCAATGGATGATGCGATTGTATGGCGAGCCAAAGTGTGCACCGCCCGCCCACTCGCAGTTGTGAGTTCTCAATTCTCGGGTGGAGAGTGCGAGTGCGGCACATGCTTACTCTGTGTGTGCTCAGCTGAGCTTCGTGCTGCTGAAACACTGCTGAGGTGCCTCGTGTGCAATTTGTTTGCTGTGCCGTGCGTTTTGCTTTTTGGTTGTTTCTGCGTGTGTGACTGAGATTTCAGATTTGCTGACTTCCAGCGCCGCTCACGGCCTTAAAACTTCAAATACCAATTTTTAAGCCCGAGCCAGCTTTGTTTGAAACCGATTCAAACACAAATCGAACCAATTTTTGTCGCTTTTTCTTTTTTCCGTGCGTCCGGGCAGTCTGGAAGCCAGCTTTGCCGACGGTTCCCTGCCGAATTGCAGATCTTTGACAGCAGCTCCAGCAACGTTCATTCACACTCTCGCGTTCTCGATACAGACTTTTTGGTGTGAAAAGTTGATTGTGGAAAGGCGTTTAGGAGGTTGAGGAAAAAGGAGTAGGAAAGGATTGGGAAACAAAGACAATGGTGCTGAAACGACAGTGCAGTGTAGATAGGATGAAGAGAATGAAATGGCAAGAAGGGAGGGCAAAACATATATGGCGATACGTGTAGACAGACCTGCTGTCCTGCTGATCAAGAGGACGAGCCTCAACTGATCAGGGCTCCGTTAGTAGCCGCGCCCTGAGTAGCAGGAACACCCGGGGTGCCAACGCCGGCGACTCCCGCCCTGGTGCCGGGGGCCGCAGGAGTCTGAGCCTTGAGACGCGCCACTTCCGCCTGCAGGTTGTTGATGATGTCTGCATGGTTGTTTAAGGCCTTCTTGTCCTCGTTCTGCGCCGCCATGCTTGTGAACGCTACCGTGGTGCCTGTGGCAACGGAAGCCAAGGATGCACCCGCTAGAGCCTTATTCCAACGACCTTGGGACTTGATCTTGTCTTTAAGATCTTTGTTGGCCTCGATCAACTGGTCGAGCTCTTTTCGCTGTCCCGAGAGGCCGAGATCATGATATGCAACGACATTTTCCAACTGCTCGCGGGTCAGAGGTCGATGATTCGCGGTTGCAGCTTCATATTCGTGTTCCGATCCCGATTCTTCCGCGCGTGCGGCTGCGGCCGAAGTGCCCCCTCTACCTTGCTGAGCCGAGGCGCCGAACACTTTCTTCGCGTCCGGATGCGCTATGATCTTGCCCTGAACGTCGCGCAGCTGCTCTGCGATGTCTGCTTTTTTGTATGCGTTGGTCGCGTTCTCAAATTCTTTCAACAAGTCTGAGTGCTGCACTGTATCGCATAGATTAGAGCAACGTTCCGCAATGCCGTCAGAGTCACTTTCACAGATCAGGAGAATATCGTATGGATGAGCGGCATGCATACGTACTGAGAAGGCCCTCCAGGTCACGTTTCTTGACGATATGTCCGAGTCGATAGGCTTTGTGCTCCGGCGCCGGGTGGCCCGCCACGTTGCGCTTGACTTTGACGAAGCCGGAGTGCTGCTGGTGGCCGTCAGAGCTGGCTGCAGCGGCCACCTGCAAAGCCATCAGAATTGCTGCGAAGGCTGAGAGGAGCTTCATGCTGATTGCGTCTGACCTTATGCGGCAGACCTAGATGCAAAAGGAAAGTGGAAATGAGTCGAAGGGTAGAGAGAGATGGAGAACAGAAGGCGGTATAAAGGGAGGTCAGAAAGTTTTCTCCCCTTCTTATATACCAGCTCAGCCACAACAAGGGGACACACGCATCCAAGCAGCTCTCCCACACATTTCCCACAGACTTCATCTCGGTCGCATGTCGTGATGGCGACAATGCAAATCTTCACTCTGCCCCTTCTTCATCTCGAGGACCGATTTCGTCACAACGAGCTTGGTGGGGCAAGCAAGACTCGACCATCGCAGCCCTCAGTCGCAGAATGTGGCACCGACATTGCCCTTGCGGGAAGTGATGAAGTGTGGGAAACCTGAGAGTGGCAATGTGGGTCACCATCGAGAAGCGAATCATTGTCACGGGAAGGCACCCGCGATTTTCCGGCCGGTTGGGAATTTTGTGCGAAGGCTGCAATTTTGGACTCGACTTTTGGCGCAAAGCAACATTTCTTCCACACTCTCACGCTAAACCCTTTTTTACCACACCATCACCTCAATCACCATCATCCCTCCGACTCCCGATATCGACTCGCATCACATACAGTACAACCTTGCAGCTTCAAGGATGACATTCACCGCTTCGCAGCGCCACCGCGCCATCGGCCTTTACAAGCGTCTACTTCGCACATCTCGCAAGACCTTTGACGGTGATGCTGCAGCCGTCGTTGCCGCTAGAGACGAGACCCGTCGCCGCTTCAAGATCGCAGCGCAAGAGACCGACGCTGTCAAGATCGACGAGGGACTCAAGATGGGCGACGAGATCGTCTCGGTGCTCCGCCAGAACGTCGTACAGGGCAAGTGGCGACAGGAAAGAGAGGCTTATGGTAAGTTCACATCTTGACAGAGCGCTCAGCATTTGGGAGCATTCAGCTTGCTCACATTTCCACCTATTTCTTCAACGACAGAACTCCGCATGACCAAGGACACCGAGCTCGGCACCAACGACAGCATCAAAGAGGCAAGAGCCAAGCAGATCGCCGACCTCAAAGCTGGCAAGAAGCCAGAACGAAAGAGTTGCCGCGAAATGGCTGCACAGTATCAAGCAGCATCAACTTCGTCTTCTTCATCCGTGGCCACCGCATCGTCTTCTGCATTCAACTCGATCCGCGCCTTCTCCACTTCCACCCGCCCTACCTCCACCATCTTGGCACATGCGACCAGCTTTCAGTCGCAGCAGCGTAACGGGTTCGCATCTTCGGCCAGCGCATCGTCTCGCGACCCTTCGGCAGTTGCGCAAACGCCTCTGCCCCGGCCTGTGCCCAAGTTCGCTTCCACCACCATCCTCGCCGACGGCTCTTCGATCCAGCTTGCGACTACCTCGCCTCGACGTATGACCCGCTTGACGCGAGACCCCACCAACCACCCGCTGTGGAACCCTGGTCAGGAGCGAAAGATTGGCGGAGATGCAGGTGACGACAGCGGTCGTCTCGGTAGGTTCAGGAGGAGGTTCGAGGGTGTCGATGCTATGAGCAGTGGGGACGCTGAGGCAAAGACGGATGCAGGAGAGGTCAAGTTCGGTCAGGAAGATTTGGATTGGATGAGTGTCGGTGGTCGTGAAGCTCGTGCTGGTTCGCCGATCGCGGCCAAGAAGGCTGCAAAGGGCAAGGGTCGCAAGTGAGGCGATCAACGAAATGCATCTACAATGTACAACACTTTCGAGCTCTCGGTGAATCTCATTTCGGATCTCTACAGCCGCCCCTGTGTCTGCTTTGCTGTGTGCGTGTGTGATGTGCAATCTGAGTGAGCTCAAAATCTGGAACGAGAGCGGGGAGGTTGCAAGCACCCGGTTGAACGAGAGCGTTTGCTCGGCGTCAAGCGATCGCCGCGAGCCGTCGAACGTTGGCAATGAGCATTTGGGCGTCGCTTCAGCACCCTAGGTCCAGTCTTTACGGCCTCTAACTCCCGCTCTGCTTTAAGAATTGCGCAACACCAAGCGCCATCAGACCTGCCCTGAGCGATGCCGGCGCTTACACCATTGAGTCCATGACAGCCCAGCATCACCGTGCACGTTGCAGTAGCACTGAATTGCACCACCACACTACCTTCCGATACAGCCTGTCCAGATCACACACCCTCGCAGGCGATATATATCGAGATGCTATGTTCGTATTGCACGTTTATCAAAGAGCTTGACAGTCCAACCCTTCTTCTTTACTCTTCGTCATTCGACCCAGAGCCACCGGCAGCGAGCCTCTCGCGGTTCTTCAAGATCTGCTCCTTCTTATGCGCGATCAACTCCAACTGACGACCTTCCAACCCGTGAATGTAGTAGCCGATTCCGCCGAAGGCTCCCATCAGCATCGCGTGCCCTCCCAAGTCTAAACGGAAAGCAACAGAAGAGGTTAGTAAGAATGCACTGCGGGGAATGGAGGTGCTGACGGGGCAGCAGGGGCGGAACTTACTCTCAAAGATGTTTCGCTTCTGCAAACCAAGAGCATAGCATCGTGTAAGGAATCCCAATCCGGCGTAGCCGAGAACGCTTGCTGCTACCGACATGATTGCTGTTCGAAGTCGCAACGAGGGAGAGAGAGGTCGATTGCCGTAGGTCGTGTCAGCAAGACAGTGTTCAAGTGGCAGCAGAGATCGATTTCAGCTGCTGTGACGCACCTGTGTGAGTGTGTTGTGGGTGATCAAAAGGTGCGCGTGGAGATTGATGATGATCAGTGAGGAAGGATGATGGTGAAATCTGGAGATGAGGAATTGAGAATTGGCTGCTTCGTCGCTGCGTCGAATCACGTGCTAAATGATTTAACACTTTGCAATCTTTTGGTCCGGAGCTCCTCGTGCAGCCTTCCTCTCACCTTGTCTATCTCACGCTCCATTGCAATGGCATGCGAAGATAGTGTTGCTGCTCTCCACGTAGATCTATGTACTGTGACTCTATTGATACAATCCTTCGATGCGGCGATGTCCAATTTCCATGTACGACGAAGCTCAGCGAAGGATAACGAGGAGGGATTTACCTCACCCCTCCTCCTCCTCTGCAGCGAACGGCCACTTCACCTCGCCCACATCCCTCCCCATCCAAAACCACCTCTTACTATACCCATCCAACCTCACATTCGGCTTCAACACCAGCTTCTCCATCTTTCTCGCCCTCTCCATCCCCATCCCCTCATCCAACTGCAACACAGCAGCCGAAGCCTCCACCCTCCCATCCTTCTCCTCGTAACTCTTCGTCAGCAGCAATTGCTTTCCTTCCGCGGCGAGCGATATACGTCTCGCAACCTCCACAGCTAGACGTGCGATGTTCCGCGTATCGTCCATCCCGCAATGCTGACGGCCCTGGAACGGTCCGATACCCAACAGATCGAGTAGGCCAGCAAGGCTCTGTTCGTGCGGCGTGAGGCCAGTAGTGCGCGCGTCTTCTCTCACACCCGTCGACGTTCGAGAGATGACCTGGAACCCGTCCTCCCCTCCAAATTCGGGAAAGGGCGTTGAGCGGGACGTGCCGCGCGATGCTTCAGTCTTCACCTCCTGCTCCCACTTGAACAAGCTCGCTATGCCTTTCCGAATATCGATGAGCGGTCCGCGCAAGAAGATAGGTGGAGCACCGTGGTCCTTTGACCGAGCGTTGCCGGAGATCCAACATTGTTTGATGACAAAGTCCCGTAGGTCAGCGGGGCCGTGGTTGATCCATGCGACACCACGTCGTAAACGGAAGTTGTGAAGGTGACTTTTGCCGGTCGATGTGTCTTCGACGAGGTCGTGCTTGACTAGGAAGCTGAAAAGTTCTTCAACAACGCCGCTCCATGTAGGCGCAGCATCGACCTGCGACTGCGTGACGCCGGTCAAGTCTCGACAGAACTTGGTCAACCGAGGTCGAAACGTGGGTCGAATGTAGCTGTGAAACACGCCAGCGGTGTCGAGTGCACGCGTGTCCTCGTTCCATCTCAGCAGCACGACGGGAAACTCGATGATCTCATTCGGATACTGAAAGCAGCCGGTCTGAAAACCGTGTTCGAGGTTGCGGTACTTGCGCGTAGCCTCGCAGGTGGCCTCTACGTCGAGGACGAGGAATGTGTCGAATTCGGGTTCCCATGCTGTATCGGGGCCTTGAGGTTCGCTTGCAGCAGCGGGTGGACTACCGCTCCCATTTCGTATCGCCTTCTTGAGTCTGACCCGTAAGTCCGCCTTCTTGCCCTTCGTATCGAGTCCGAGGTCGTGCAATCGGGTACGAAGCTGTTCGACCGTCAATGAGGACGTCATCCTAGCAAAGGGTAGCCCAAGGATGAGCTTCTGTTCGAGAATGCTCGATCCTCAGGCGTCCACTTCCATGCCGGAGATTGGCGTCGGTCCTCTGTGAGCGAGACAAGGTGATTGTGTGAATGACGCAGTAACTTATATGCAGGTTGGAAACGTTGGCACCATGAACTTCCTCCGTATGAAGAAGCGAGGGCCGGGCGGAGCAACTCCCGAGTTCCATGAATTCCTTAAAAATTTGGCTCAGTATTGAATGCCACTCAACATCAAACCTTCTCGCTCTTCATCCACTCGACCCTTCCGCTCAGCATTAGCAACAGCAACAACGTATCTTCCCTCATCTGCATCACCGAGGCAACATCACATCGATCACACCATTATATCAACCTACCCTCGGCGGGCGAGCATCCGAACATGTCATTAGCAGACGACATCGAAACCCCCATCCTCTGCGAACCCTGTCTGGGACCTAACCCGTACATCCGTATGACCAAAGATTCGCAGGGCAAGATATGCAAGGTAAGTCTCCCGCTCTCCCTCTCTCCCTCCCCCTCTCCGGATCCCTACCACTTACTAACACCTGCTGTTCCTTCTTTCTGCCACAGATCTGCACGCGACCATTCACCGTGTTCCGGTGGAACCCGGGCGCAAACTCGCGCTTCAAGAAGACCGAGATCTGCACCACCTGCGCCAAAGCCAAGAACGTGTGTCAGACTTGCATCCTCGACCTGCAGTACGGCCTGCCGGTGCAGGTGCGCGATGCGGCGCTCGGGTTGAAGACGAGCACGCACACGTCGGATCGGGTCAAAGCGTACGCGGCGGACGTGATGGAAAAGCAGCTCCAGAGTGGTGGTGGCGTGGGTCCGTCGAGCAGGGCCGGGCAGGAGCTGGTCAGGGCCAAAGTGGCGAGGAAGGAGGTCGAGTACAAGAGCGATAAGCTGTGTTCGGCGTATGCTAGGGGCAGGTGTGAGAGGGGCGAGAGGTGTCCGTTTAGACACGAGTTGCCGGTCGATGAGGGGCCGGTAGCACAGTCGAACGGAACGACCGCGACATCAGCGTCAACAACACCAAAACCCATCAAATCAACATCATCACTCGGCCTGCCTCCACCATCAGATACCACCGTCGTTTCATTGTTCATCTCCTCCCTTCCAGCCGACAGCACGGAAGACTCGGTACGACAGTTCTTCCTCGACCTCACACCCCAACTTCACGCGGACCACATCAAATCGATAACGCTGGTGCCGACCTCCAAGTGTGCATTCGTCAACTTTCGTACACGACAGAATGCCGAAGTGGCTGCTCAACAGTGTTCACCCAAAATGCTCTGGGGCGATCAAGAGGTCAGGTTGACTTGGGGCAGGAGTAGGCCTAAGAAGAACGCGGATGGAGGAGCCAAGTAATGCCGTTGACCGGCTTGTTCTGATACGCAATACACATACCAGCATCACACTTGAATGCACCTTGCACACATACACACACTCGCCTGACAAGTTTCGAACGTCTTCATTTGAACAGACTGGTATCATGAACGGAGTGCTAATACATAGGATCATCCGCTACTTCTCCTTCTTATAACTTAGTTCCTCCCTTCAAACTTGCACGGGACGGTAGTATACCGTGGTAACGTATTTCCGCTTGTACCTGGTCGTAGTGCCTACCGCCAAGACGCCGCCTTTGATGCTGCTAGCCGTAAGATGGTTCAGCACCACGTGATTAGGAGCGGGCAGGATACTGTTGTCGTCGACAGTGCTTCCTGTAGTGGTGCCGTTGCTTGGATTGGCAGGCGAAGAGTTGAGGATGACTTTCTCGAGCTGTCGTGGTAATGCTGGCGGATGCGGGAGAGGAGCACCGTGTCCATCACTTCCGTGTTGTGCATGTCCTGCAGCTTCACCGCTCTCTTCCGCTTCACGCTGAGCCTCTTCCGCCTCTTGCGCTTCGATCAATGCCGTGGGTATCTCGCAAGTCCATGTCTCCTCCTGGTCCTTTCCGTCATCATCGAACAAATCATCAAGACCAAGACGCATGGCTTCCGCCTTCCTCGCTTCCTCGATCAAGTTCATGGTGGTCTTCTTGGACTCAATCTTGGAATTGCGCTCGCTTCGTCCTGCATCGGCGTCAGCACCGGGCAAGTCTTCGCCTGGCGCACTGAGAGGACCAGGATGCGCTGGCCCGACGTTGGGAATTTCGACATAGTTGACCAGATTTCCATCACCATCGGTAGCTGTAGGGAGGTCGCGCGAGACACGCCAACGATCGTCGACGATGAACTTGAGACGATGCGTGCCCGGAGGCAGGTGAAGCACGCAGGTGTGGTCCCTCTTGGACTTGTGCAGGAGAATCTTGGATCGCCACTCGTTGGCGAAAGTACCCGTGACAAAGACTTCGCGGCCGCCGGCACGCCATGTCAAGACAATCGGCATCAATGGAAGCTGCGATTGACCTGCTCCTGCCTGCATTCGGTGCACCTGATGATCGTGTTGATTCGCGCCAGGCTTCGCGCTGACAGGGGTGGTGGGTTGACTGCCAGTGCCCGTGCTCCCAGCAGCAGACGTCGTTCGAGCTGCTGCCGATGGGCGAGTGCGGTCGATGGAGGCGGTCGGAGAAGAGACCTGGGAAAGCGGTTTGACGCCAGGCACCGACGCGCTTGGAGGAGCGGATGTGAGGCCCGGCGGGAGGAGCGGCGTGTTGTATCCACTCTCACCTCCGGTTTGCACATCGACATGGGAACGCTTGGTGGAGATGGGTTGGGTGGGCGGTCCTGTGGAGGTGGATGGGCCTGCGACTGGAGATAGCGAGCGAAGCCCACCTGCGCCGCCTTGTCTGGTGGGGGTCAAAGCACGTGTTCCATATCCCGAGGGTGTCGGTGTTGGCGTCCGGGATGTCCTTGCAGGTGCCTCTTCTGCATCTTCATTCGAGGCCTGCGCGGTGCGTTCCATGGTCCTGGATTCCCGTTCCGTGTCGTCTGTCTGAGCACTTTCATCGATGGAAGGTGCTTCTGATGCTGCTGTTGAATTCGTTTTCGCGTGGGCTGGACTCCCTGGCAGATCGGTGACGTCGATGCCGGCGGCTCGAGCCTCGTCCACACTGATGTCATTGGGCCCAACTTCGTTCTTTGTGCTGTCCTTGCGCATGGCAAAGAAGCTGCCTCGACCATCGATGGGTGAGCTGGCTTTGCTTGCGTCGCCTGGAGGAATGACGACTTCTTCCGTATTGAGCACTGCAGCGGCAGCGCCTGCGCCTGCCACGACGTGCGCCGGACGTGAATCGTCGAGGGGAAGCAAGAGCGATGGCGAGGGTGATCGCTGCCGCTCGGCCGGTGTACGGAAATTGTCTGACTGCTGCGAATAGATGCTGGTCGGTGGAGAGCTAGGAGAGACATGCGAGCTGGGGATCGCCGTTGGAATCTTGAGATAGGACGGGAGTGCAGCTGGCAAACGCTGCGAGTTCTCCATCTCGTCTCCAGCATCACCGAGATTCAACGGCTGTGAGGAGAGTACCGGACTCGAACCGCCAATAGGCGGAGAGGCGGCTGGATTGGTGCCGACGCTGTTGCCGACATTGGGGAAGAGGCTGGTTCCGCCGACACCAAAGAGCGGATGGCGAGTAGGGGCTCGAGCAGTAGCACTAGGCACCTGCTGGGGCTCGGAGCCTTTGAACGTACTGGCAGGTAGAGCGTTTGCCCCGATGCCTGTTGATGAGACACGCAGACCGCTCGAGACTCCTACAGCTGCATGATGGCTTGGCAGGCCGGCAGCGTAATGGGCTTGGGTTGCGACGGAAGGACTGGGATGAGGCGAGACGTAGTGGCGAGGGTCGAAGCCGCCTGGCGCAGCGGGAACAGCAAGACCTTCTGTGAGACGTCGAGTGCGTGGATTGGCTCTGATGGCCGTCTCGATGCCTGAGCCGCCCTCTGGGTTAGAGATCTCGTAGTTGGCGAAAGGATTCGACTGGTCCTGAGACGATGGAGATTTGGTGGATTGGAGGTACGTATCGTCTGAGCTCGGCTCACGACCTTCGACGAGGGTTGCAGATGCGTCACTGACGGTCACGGCGGCAGTAGTGGAGCCTCTTCTTTGTGTGGCCAGGAAGCCTGTGAGACTTCCGCTGCGGGAACGGTTGCGCTGTGGAGTTGTTGCACCATCGTGGCTGCTGGCTCGTCCGAAGAAGGAAGCGGTTCTTCCCAGCCTCGAGGCCGAGGTCTGTCGATCCGAAATCTGGCGCGCTGCTGCGGAAGAGGGATAAGGTCCCGCAGCACCGTTGCTCTGAGATGCATATCCAGCTTGATTGCTATGATAGCGCTTGATGGCAGGATCGTCGGTCGAACCTCCAGCTGAGCTGTCGCCAGCTTTGACGGGCGTTGAATTGGCGTTACCCATGCTTGTTGTCGGCCTGCAAGGTTGGCGGCGGTGTAGGAAGTGGTGTCAGTCGGCCAGAGTGGTGAGCAGAGTTGGAAGATGTGCTGTGCTTGAAGGCCGGCTTCACGCTGTGCTCTGTATTTGAATAGCGAGCGATCGATTGATGACTAGGATGATGAGGGCGCTCCACGACTAGATTGGGCCAAAGGATCTATGGACGCATGCCGGTGATATGCTGAAAGGAGCTAAGCTGAATCGTGATAGATTGCGATACAATCAGCTGGAGAAGCGAGTAAGCGCTAAGCATCAAGATTGAAGAGAGGAGACAAGAGGGTGATGACGAGGAGGTCCGAGAACGAAGACGATGATACAGAGTGGTAGAGATATGATCCTGGTAGCGCTGGGATGATGGGAGCTCAGTTTGCGCTGATCAGAGTCCGTTGTTGAGCGGCGAGTCCACAGTGTTGTACAAGGAATAATCGATAGGTAGCAGCAGCCGAGATGAAAGTGATTGAGGGTTAAGGTTGTGGCGACAATGTCAAAGAATTGAGGAAAGGTGGAAGAGCATGCGATAAAAGTCGAACGATGAGGTTGATGTTGAGAAAAGGCGAGAGAGAGAGAGAGTCGATCCTGCAAGGTGTCGATGAAGAGATTTCCCCCGCACAGACTCACGACAAGCTACGGCTAACTTGACTAGCGACAGCCACAGAAGCAGCCGCCTGCTCATCGCATTCACAACTGACATTCGTATGCAAGTCGCAGCCTTTTCACGATTTTTCGCCCTTATCTTGGTGAGCACCGAGACAGTCTCTGCTGCGCCGATTCGCAGACAAGGCTCAGACTGACAAAGTACCGGCTCAAACACACTCAATCTCGAAAAATACGCCGTGCTAGGGGATCTACAGACCTAACATTTCGCTGCTCAAAAATTGGCCATAGCTTAGCCATCGAGGCCATCAGTCGCTCTTAGAGGCTGGATGGAGCAGGCACAAGACACGAGCTTTGACGGTGACAAGCGAGTCACAAGGGAGCAATGAACCTTGGATTAAACATGCAGGCGAAGAAAGGGGGGAAGTTCCCGAGTTTCGGTCGGATAGGGAGATTGACTCATACAGGGTCCGATAATGCGTCATTGCTCAATGGCGACAGGCGCGCAAAGCAACACCTCGGCAACTTGTTCTGTGTTGCTCGCCTTGTTTCTTCTGTGCAGCGATGTGGCTGTCATGACGAAGTCGTCCAAGGCTGTTGCTTCCATGCAGGTGATGCAATCGACAGTGCTCGAGCCAGCTGACTGAAAGCGCTGTGCCATATATAAGCAGACGTCTGTGAACACAAATCCAAGTCCTTCGCCATCACAAAGGTATCAGATTCTCAAAATGTCTTCCGCCGATACAGCAGCAGCAAAGAAGGCCGCCGGCCAGCTCCAGCAGGACCAGGCTCACCTCGAAGGATCTCACGATCTCAAAGACGCTGGTCACACCACCTTCCAGCACGGCAAAGGAATCGAAGATGCTCAGAAGGAGACCGGTGCATCAGGGTAAGTGCACCTCTTCGAATGTCTGATCGTAAAGTGCGCAATTGCTGACCGCCTTCGATCGCCTATTCCTGCACTCCCTAGATTCAGCCCAGTAGCGGGTGCTAAGGACTTTGTCAAGGACCAAGTTTCGGATCAGAAGAATGAATAAGAGCCGAGCTTAGGGAGAAAAGACAGCAATACCATTCAAATCAGACTGCTCACGCCGTGTAACTTCATGATCGAAAAGTTGCAGATATGCGTGCGATTGCGTAGAATACAAGTGTGAGAAGGTCATGCGAAGAAACGAGACTGGAATGCGAAACGGAGAAGTGTGCACAGATTGTTCGAGTACAGAAGGCTGGTCGCATCTAAGCATCGACTTCCATGCTCGGAAGCGCCTCTGCGCCAGCATCATGACCGAGAGGTGCTGCACCAATCCCTTCACAAGCAGCGCGGATGCCACGCGTCCATACTTGCCGCTCCCAGTCGAAGCCACCGGCCCGATAGCGGGCAATCTGCTCCTTGGTGACCCATTCCGGCTTGAGCCATGGATCTTCGTATCCCGCTGCGCCCTTGACCCCTTCGAGGCCGCCCAATGCCGTTGGCGCTTTGCGCACGTCGAACAGCGCACTCGCGTCGTCGAGATACGCCAAAGGTCCCTCAAAGTCGAGCAGCATGTCCAGACTCCACGGTCTTCGATCCACTGCATCTGTCCCGCCATTGCCTCCGTTCGCTGAAGCCTGTGCTGCCTCCTTCTCGCGTCGAGCTGCCTCGAGGTCCAGCCTGCGTTGCCTCTCTTCACGCTCTTGTCGTCGTTTGCGCTGCTTTTCTAGCACCTCTTCTGGGTCGGCACCCTTTTCGAGCTCGCGCGTCATCTCGAGCCGCTCCTTCTCCCGCTCCTCGCGCTCCGCTTCTTCCTGCTTGCGCACTCGCTCTGCACGTGCCTTCCTCGCCTGCTTCTCCTCTTCATCCAAGCGTGCCTGGCGATCCGACTCCTGCTGCGAGATCTGGGCCGAGTTGGCGATGGCGGATCGATGTGCTGCTTGATACTGTTCGATCTTGGCGTTGGTACGCGGCAGATCGATCTCGTTGATCAGGTTGAAGGTGATCTCCTCCACCTCTTCCAGGTAGTCATTGTACGACTTGAGGTCGACAAAGTCGTCTTGCCTGCGGTTGAAGAGCTTGGCTACCATCCGTCTGACGGCTACTTCGCGCTCTACTCCCAGATCCTGGAACGTCTGTGCAGTGAACTGATTCTTAGACACCTTCTTGCCGCATTCCGGACACGGTGCTGGCCCTAGCGAGAAGATGCGGTCGATGCACGATTCGCACATCTTGTGGTAGCAAGGACTGACGAGCAGGCGCAGGCGAGGGTTGAGGTAGCGATCCGTCTTGCATTGTGGACATTTGTCGTCTGCTGACGAGAACTCTTCGATGCGTCGTGACTTGTCAAAGATGGCTCGCGGACCTGGGGCAGAAGGAGCATTTGGTCGAGATGGGCCGCCAGGTCGGTTGGGAGTGCCAGACGTCGAAGGACGACCCGACCCTGTCCTTCGCATGGCCGACATGCCGTTCCCTGTAAATATTGTGAAGCTCGCGGTGTGGTGGTGAGATGTGAAGATGGAGCACAAACCCTGGCTCAGCTATGAGCTGAGTTGAGGGAGGTGGAGGTGAAACAGCGAAAAGCGCAGCAGCAACGCAGCTCGCAACGCAGCTCGCACAGACAGCCAGCTGCGATTTTTGGACCAGTCACGTGCGGCGACCCTGGTTTCTTTTTTCTTTTCTTCTCACAGCAAGAAGAACGGATCAAAGACCTTCCTGGCTCTCCCTCTTACCAACTCCTTCTCTCGTCCTTCATTTAGTATCAAACATCACAGCCTCAATGGGCGCATACTTCGCTCTCGTGCAGCGTGACATTCGACATTCGACTTGGACTCGCCTGCGAACCGAACCCTTCTGCCCATCACTTCAGCGTTGTCAATGAGTGACCACCCCAACTCTGCTACCGACCCACTCGCCTTCCCATTCATCCTGCCTCCTTCTCTCCTTCCTTTCTCTTCCTTCCTTCCTTCCACGCACCACCCGCAATCTCGGTGACGTATCCCTTGCCTCTTTTCGAGGTCGAGGCCCGACAAGTTTCGCTACCAAATCTGTACTTGCTGTTCTGCCCTACTTTGAGGCTCTCCGTGAGCTTCGGTAGAGTGGGACTGCCAGGCAGTTAAGAGGCTTCGTCGGGTGTGGATACGATCTCACGTTCGAGGCATTTTGCGGAAGATTGATCCCTTCAGGACTTTAAAACCATCGTCAGGAGGCGCCCTCAAGTAGAGCGACGCTGCCCATGATTTGGGGATGACCTACTGTCCCGACATCCTTTCATTTCTACTCGTCTTTATTTTAAGTGTATTCTCGCTCAGGCGCTTCGTCATCGAGTGGTGCGTTGCCACATCAAGCTACGAAATGCAATGTAAGTGTGCCTCGTTACAGCTGCAGCTGGTGGTCACGTCGCTATCACGGTGTAAAGATGAGATATCATACGTACAAACGCAGGAAGCAACGGCTGCAGCCTCGGATCCTTAGCGGCTCGAGGCTCAGCACGGGGCACATGTCGAGCAAATGGTGCCGGCCTGCAATGGCCCGCTCTATCTGCCCCCAGAGTAAAAGGCAATGCTGAACATGATGAAAAGCAAAAATGTGGCTGCCGACCTTTTTGGAGCTATTCTTGTCCTGGAGAGCAAGTTTGCTGACCATGACTCAATGTCCTTGTCACTGTCCGAATGCAATTCAGTCTGTCTTGATTGAAGAGAAGAATGCTGTGTCGATTGTGCGCACCTGAGCAAGACTTTTGATGAGAAGAAGAGGAAGAGGGTCCCACCAAAAATAATCGGCTTTCGGTTACTGTAATCGCAGCGCATGCCGCACGGTTCCACGTTTCATGATCCGGAAGCACACTTTCCGCTCCTTATGCTCTTCATCAACCATCACTCCACACCAATCAGCCTCGTCTGAACGCACTCTGCCCTCAGAGAGACTGCGCAAACCGCGAGAACCACTCAGCATGGCCACCACACACACCAACTAATCACGTCAACCTCAGCGGCGGTAACTTTCAGAAACGATCCATGGACGACAATCAGCCGATCGACCTCCACTATCGCACTTGATCGCCATGGACGTCGACGGCATCAACGTCGCCGAACAGCGACGTGAAGAAGAGGAGGTCGAATTCATCCTGGGTGCGCTGCCATCTATCTGGCACAACACACAGAATGTGCTCAGAGATCTAGGATACCAGAGGGCCGCCAACGAAGACGACCAGCAGGAACAGCCTGGCGAGCAAGGAGGCCTCAGGCATCGCGGCAATGACACTCGCGACAAAGCTTCACAAGACAACGCCCATGCATCGTCTTCTGCAAGTGCTGGCTTAGAGGACGATGAGGAGGAAGAGAAAGTGTGCCGCATGTGCCTCTCATCCGAGCACGAGCTTGGCGAAGATGGCATGTCGTTAGGGCGTCTCATAGCACCCTGCCATTGCGATGGAAGCATGCGGTACGTCCACGACACTTGTCTCGATCAGTGGCGTCGCAAATCCGCTGCATCCGAAGCAGCTCGAGTGTGCGGCCAGTGTCACGCCCGCTATCGGTTCAAGCGCACCCGTTACTCCAACCTCATGGCCTTCGTACAAGCAAGCCAGATGCTGCGTATCCTCTTTTGCGTCTTCGCCGTCTTTCTCGTCTCTTTCGTCTCTGGCATACTAGCATTACTCTCGCTTCGAACAGTAGCCGCACTGAAAGACACGCCGCTCGCATTCGTCCGAACTGCCGCTCTTCGACCCGTGCATCTCGACAAGATGTCCTGGAACATCACCCTCCATCAAGATGAAGCGATCGCCGACGTGTGGATGCCTTCGGATCTCTTGAAGCGTAACCGAGGCGCTTTGGTGCCCTACAACGTCATCGATCAAGGCATGTACGAGCAAGCCGATCTGGAGGTCTTTTCTCGCATCAAACAGGAGATGCTTCACAATCCTACGTACTGGAAGCTCGTGAAGCGGCCGCTCTCGACGTATCGAGCCAACTATACCGATAGCATGATCGTTCGCGCGAAGCTCAAGTCGGGAGAGGACGTCTCGGAGGAGCTCGAACGTGCGTCGCTTGGCCTTCCGCTGTTTCCTTTGGATGATTGGTACTACGACTCGAAGGAGGCTCGAGCGCGCAACTCGACGGCATCCTCCACCAGCAACGACGTCGTCAAAGGCACACCGCCTGGTCTACAGGCGCCGTACAGTCTGGCACCCTCACTCCGCGAGAGACTGGTGGGCACCGATTTCAAGCTCGGCTTCAACCTGCCCTTCCTCTCCTCGAAAGGCAAGAACGAGAGCGATGCGAAGAACGATGACGAGGTCGACGTGTGGCAGAGGCAGGATATCAGAATCAAGTTTGTCTACCAGCAGTCACCAGGCGACATCTATCCCGACCCTGCCGAACACTTCACCGTAAGAGCGCTTCCCGAGTGGCTCGGGTTCGTACGCTACGTGCCGTACGGCTTTGTACTGGCTATGATCGACCGCTTCGACTTTGTCATCAGCGTTTTCCAGCCGTGGTGGTCGTCGATTGCGAGGTCGGCGCTGCAGCTTGCTTTGCTGTTGCTGGAGTCGCAGAGGGAGCTTCTGTGGTGTGCGAGCAAAGCAGCGCTTGCTGGGTTGATCGCGTGGATCGATGTCGAGTTTGAGCCGGTTCGATGGAATCCGGAGAACGCTGTGGTTATCGGACCGGCTAGGACGCGGAGACGAAGGGCGGCGGCTGTGGTGCGAGAGACGCTAGTAGTGGCGGCGGACAGCGTGTTTGGTCCGATGTGGCTTAACTGGTGGGGCGGCTACTCGTTGTCTGTGTATCTGGCGCCACGAGAGTTTATGACGACGGAGCGGGTTGAAATGACGCAGCTGGCTGCGGTGTTTGCTCCGGCCATCACCTTGCTTGTCGACGTCGCTGTAGGTGGGTTGGGGACGTTCAGCAAGCGAGCGGCCAAGTTTCAAGAAACGCATACTACAAGATGGACGCAGGCAGACTGGGTGCATCACGACTTTTCGGCGTCAGAGGGATACCTTCGTATGATCGCGGCTCTGCTGGGTGACGAAGACGCTACGCAGGCATCGCTGTACGATCTCTGGCTGGAGACGAGCAAGTCTCGGTTGCTTCCTGGACGAGCGAGGCCGTTGCGTATGGCTCACATGCCGAAGCATAGCACGTGGAAGACGATCATGCTGCTCGGGTGTTTGGTCACTACCACGGCGGCGCTACTGGTCGCGACCAAGTTGGCGTGGGATACGACCATCTCGCATTTCGCAAGGCAGGCTTGGCGGTCGGTGGTGTGTATCTTCCAGCTGGTTTTGCATTCTGGTCATTCCTTCAGGCAACTCTGGCGACAGACGAGAGATGCGTCGCTCTTCATCGTCCGCTACACTCTGGGGAAGATCAAGGCTCTAGCAAGCCAGTTGTTCAGGAGCGTCAAGAGCTTGCTCCCTGGAACGCGCGATGCCGAAGCTTCCGCTGGGCAGGAAACCACAACTCAGACTACCGATGCATCAACGCAAACACAAGCACAGCTAGAGCCCGCACCAGCAGCAGCAGAAGCACTCCCCGAACCCCTACTCAACGATCCTTTCCTCCAAGGCGGACATATGGGGATCTTTGGGGCCATTTTTGGACACGTTGCATCGATCTACGGATGCATCCATGCATTCGTGTTTACGATGCGATTCATACTGGTCTATCTGCCATTTGAACCGTTCATGATTGTGTATTCGGTGTTGCAGAAGCTGATTCAGGTGGACGTGGCGAATACGGAGGTGTTGGATCGGGAGGAGAGGGTGTGATGTGGCATTGGCATTGGTTTTTGGCAATACAAGCATTGGTTTGTGAAGAGTTGCGAGGTTGTATCGGTCGTCGTGTGAAGGCTTGAGTGAGTTGGCGGATGGAGAGCAAAGGTACTCGTCCGAGAACGAACAATCTGGACGGTGCATCGAAAGCTTTCGGAGCAAGCACCCGAAAAGGTTCTGGTTGGCAAAAGGCACCACGCTCCAATTCTGGGATTCAACGGTGCACATCTTACCCGTGCCGTGGTAGCGTAAGTTTATGCTGATTCCGCGCCGGCTTACCCGTCTTATCTCGTCGGACCGGTCAACGCCATTTGCTCGTCGTTATTATTCTTCACACTCACGATCGTCTCACTTCTGTACGGGCCGAGGTGGAGAAAAGAAGCGACGTCGAGAAGCCGGGTTCGACAACGTGACAACGAATTGACGTTGGAGCGAGGTTTGGCGGAGGTGTTTGGAGTGGCTTCTGGTCAGGCACGACTTTATCGCGCGTAAGCAAGCGTCGACGAGGTTCAACCTTTCAGACCGCCATCACCTAGCCAGCGACGTTGGCACGCCCAAAGCGTCTTGGACGCTGATTCATGCACCTCCGATCCATCCGTTTCGATGGAAGCTTGCAGTTGTTCGCTTGTGTATATGATTTGCAAAGCAACCTCTCGATGCGACACTTGTGTGGAGCTCGGCAGTCAAAACGAGCGAGGGTCTTTGTCAGGGTCATTGCGAAGGAGGCTTTTGTTGTTGCTAAGCGATATTTTCATGCTCTCTGTACAAAGCTTGTGTCTCATAGTGAGTGAGCGCTCTCGCTTTCGGTCGTAAGCGGTGCGATGCTTGGTCACGAGTTTTGACACTGATGCTCGATCCCCGCGCGCACCGCTGGAAAGTTCAAGTTCAAGAGGAGGTCTGTGGTACACGATCGACGCATTACATTCTCTCGAGTGACGCTGGGCAGAATGGCGCCATACTTTTCGCCCACACTGCTGACGACACTTCGCATCCAAAAAGAGTGTGGCTCATCTTCCATTTGTGGGGCAGCAGCTTTGGACCAGCGGTTTCAAGCGGCGGAGAACTTGCTCGCTTGCTGACCTAACCCTTTCTTGCGTTCACGATTTGTTTGTCGGTGAGCCGAGAGCGTTGTTCTCGATGCCGAGACAGACGAGAGAAAATTCGGTGAACGTAAAATGTAGGTGACCGTCATATGCAGATCGAGAGGTGCGTTTCGAGGCGAAAAAAGCAGATACCGCGCAGCAAACGTCATCGCGTCGGCAGTTGCAGAGCGGGGATGGGCGGATTTGAAATTTATTTTTGAGTGACTGACTGGTCTTGTTACAGTACTACTGTTCAAGAGCGGTCGTTGAAAGGTCGTCCTCTGTGGTCGTATTCGAAACAGCCTGCTAAAGTCGGACGCTGGCGTTGCTTAAGCTGACGCATCGAATACAGCTGTTCGTCTTATTGGGCTAAGAGGATTGCAGATTGGTCTACATGTGTTCCGGCCGTTTGGATCGGGGATCGACGAAGCAGGCCTGTTCCTGAATTTCATTATGTGAATAAAGTTCAAAGAAAAAATCACCTCGAAAAATCAGGCCCGAAAAAGAATCACAAAAATCACACAATGGCCAAGCATTCGCTCGAAGCTCTCGAGCTCCCTCACAGATCCACGATGCAGTCGCAAAGACCTCTAGAAGAAGCAAGATCAATCCGGACACGCTCCTCGTGGCATCCCGAACCAATAGAGTACGGATCGAGGACAATAGAAAGCTCTCGGCGAAGAAAGTTTTTCAACCTCGGCGATGTTGGTTTGTCGATCGACGCGGATCGGGACACGTTGACCAATAAAGGCTAACAGGATCGACAAAGGTTCGTTCTGGCACATTCTTCACGGCCCGAAAAGTTTGGATCGGAGAAGGCAAGCCGCTTCAGACCTCGGAGTGGATGTTGGTGGACACGTGTGTGCGGCAAGGAAATACGAACGTTGCGGTCAGGGGGCTGGAAGCACGTTCTCTATCTCAGCCCAGCCAGCCTGCCGAGCCAAATCGGCCAAGGTCAGCTGCTTTTCGACGCATTCGCCCAAATGGTCTCGCTCTGACCTCACTTGCTGGACACGTCAAGCCTTTGATCATACGCAGAGGTCCAATCGGATGATGGTAAAGGGCGGGACCATGTTTCGCCATGCTGTAGGTCGATTACAACCCCGCAAGCCCCCTTGGCTTTTCCTTGGCACACGTCTCGCGTACCTCAAAATTCATCGAGGCAGCCATAATATTTTGTTTTGTTTGCGTCGATCTTACCGCGTCTTACACACACGTGTGCCCCTTTCCATCCGGAACAGCAAGCGATCACAACAATGACAAAACTGTGGCTTGAGGAGGACAAAGCGCATCCCGAACAAGAATCCATTGTCGTGATACGCTCGAGCCCGGTGTGATACTGTAAAATTTGATTGTCGACAAGCCGAGAAAGGGGAGCTCTGCATGTTGAGCTCCACAACCCCGCATTTCGAATTTTTGCCAGCTTGCAGCGGCAAATCGCTGCGCTGCTCTCGAGCCTTCTTGACGAGCGGTCGTTCAAAGCCCACTCTTTCAGTCTCGGACGAACTCCTCCTTCATGATGATTGGGTGCCTGAGCCTCGTCCCCCCACTACAACGATGCAACTGGCGTTTCTATATGTCTCTCGCCCACGCCCTTGACTTCGGGATAGGATAGGCACCACACTGTCGACTCGAGCTTGCTGCAGCCAAGACATTACACCACCTTAGACGCATAGAGTATGATTGAGTGGCAGGATCACAATTCGTCGATCGCCCAAAGCTGCTTTTTGAGAAATAGAACTTGACGATTCCGTTTCGATTCGCGGAAACAAACGTCGGAGCCGGAAGTCGAAGGCCGCAGAGTGGTGGGTGATCGTCACTCGAGAAAAAGACAATTGCGGGGTTTGAGCTCAACACTGTCCAGGCTCCAGGCCCCCCGGTTTGCTGTGTCCCAAAATACACACACACAGTGTTGCGCGATCGAGACCAAAACGGCTCTGGCGCCGATCTGCCGGAAGAGCTAAGCCCGTATGCGAGCTGATTCACTCGGTTTGGACGGGGCAAAGTTCCGTCGTTCGTCTTGCGTCGTTGGTCATTTTACCCCGCAAAAATGCGTACCACCGGAGCGCAGGATCACGAGGACGGACATGGAGACGAGCGAAAAAGGCAAACGACCGCGCGGTGGTGGTGAGAGGGCAGCTGACCTCGCCCCGACCCCGGTCTGCGAAATTTGTTGGGAACAACGCGGGACGGATGAGACGCAAAGTCAGTTGGTCTTACAGCAGCCACGGAAAGGATTTTCCGCCAAGCGTCGACAGATAGGCTAAGCGCAAAGTGCTGCAGCTGGGCAGTAAGGGGGGCAACCAACGGCTTCGCGATCCAATTGCATACACACTAATCTGTCACTTCACTCTGTGTATCTGCTGCATAGAAAGCATTAGGCGAGACTTGACAAGAGACACAAAAGCCTTCAAGACAGATTTTCAAGTTTCGAGGCTGAGCGGCTATCGACTGTACCTCTAAGCAGCCTTTGTTCGAGTCGCTTGAAGGACAAGCGAGATTTCGAGTCGGTCAAGCGAGGCGCTTGTCTCGAACCGCCTTCAAGGCGAAGCAAATTAAAAAAGTCGGGGCCGGATTACAGTGCCTGGGAAATCGGGACTCCGATCCGTCACCACCAAATTACTGGAAATTTCTTTTTCATATCTCGCGTCGATATTGAGCGTTTGGCGTGATTCAAGCGAAATGACGATCCAGTTTGACGCAAGCAAGCACGACGCTGTGGCGCCATCGAACGTTGACAGCCTGCAGAACTGGAATTTTTTCAAGGCCAGGCTGCAAGTCACGTCACGTCGACGTCGAAAGGCGAGAGCACGTTCTGCTTTGTTCGATTCTCGATGGTCCACTCATTTTTGCTGTCCATCCAACGTTCGCAGTTCCATCATAGACACTAACTAGCATAGTCATGCAAGCAGGCGCAAGCTTATCGCTGCCCGCTGCGAGCCAGCCGATGGTGCGAACGAGAAAGGAAGAGCATTCGTCATGTATGAGCTACAGTAGCGAAGAATGGAAGCGACAAACTGAGCCCTTTGACAGGCGAACCAATGGCAACTGTTCGAGGTTCAACCCTTTTTCTTTTTCCGTTGGATCGGCGGTGTTCCTCGCCATACCCTTTGTCCCCTAGGCTAGTTAGCTCAACCCTCGATCCTCTTCTTTGCCTATCTATGCAAGCTACTAGACGAATAGAAGCTCGTTCCGAGAGAACAAAGGGCAGTCAGTCCAAAGGCCGCTTCACGGACCCCTTGTAGCATTAACATGATCAAGACGAGCCTCGACGTGAGCTCCAAGCCGGCGAGTTCGGGTTGTCGATGCTGTATTCGTCGATTGTCAGAGAACCGGTCAAGTCGCCAAGGCGCTTGGTTCTCGAATAAGGACTCGCATTCGGCTTCATCAGCATCGGGCTGCACGTTCCTCGTAATGTCGTATGGTGACAATGACAACCGCAAATGAGAAAGCGCCCCGAGGCTGTGTGTGTGAATTACACTGGGGCCACCCTCGTTTGCCAACGCTGTGCAACCCTACAACATGATCACGCTGCGGCATGGACCTTGTTCTGACGACGAAATGCCACCGAGTGTCGCAACCTCAGAGGTCGACAACGCACACAATCGAACACGCTTTTGAAGATCGTGCTCCGTAACTGATATGGTAACCTCAACACCATAAGGCGCCGAGAAGGTCTCAGCCAACGCAAAGCTTAGACTCTCGACGAAATTTCTTCGAGACTCAGTCACAATTTTTTTTTTCTGGAAAACGTGCTTCGAATCGGCCACGTCGGACAGGAAAAGAACGCGCCGAAGATGACTCGTAACTGCTGCAGTCTCTATGCGGAATGGCGTGCCTGGCCGGTTGTCAATCACTGCTACACACACAGCTCTATTTTTTTTTTGTTTCCCTGCGGTGCTTCGGGCTTGTTTTTCCGAACAGCTTCCCGCACTCACACATCGTTTCATCATCCCCGGCCGGGAACATGCACTGACGATGATGAAACGTGCCGAAGGGATTGCTCATGCTAAGGTCTCTGTGACGAAAGCCAAGATTCTCAAGTCGTATGGGGGAGGCTCTTATCTTTCTTAGTGTCTGGTGTGAGCTTCCTGACTTGACTCGATGGGAGTCATCCTGGTTGGAAGAAATGAATTGCCGGCAAAGCAGGGTCAGCACACCAAATTTCGATTTCGGCATTGCAAAGCCAAGGAGAAAAACTTTGGGCCAAGTTTAGCGTCAGGAAAGAAATGAGCTTTCGATCGCCCCTTTTTTCTTTTATTTTTGTGTGTGTTTATTTTTAATTCTCTTCCTGACGATGCCGTGCTTCTGACCCTGTGCGGTGTGATTTCATGCTTTTATTTTTCTTAAACAAATTCTTTTTCTGAGGAAGTCAAGATCGAGCGGTGCTGCGTTGTGCAGTATGGTTTCAAGTCCTACGCCGCTATGATCCGCCCTACCGCCCTCGACTGTGCAGCCTCGCTTCCATTGACAGCTCGATTGAGCTCAACGTGCAAACCCTTGCTTCTGCCCTTTGCAGCTCAGCAGCTAAGCTAAGTTAACCTAACCTTGGGCCTCACCGCTTGCGTGCTGCGGTGGCCTGCGAGTCGTGATGCCTGCAACCCCCCTCTCTGGTGCCCACAGCACAGCTTTGCACTGGACCTGTTTCCGTCGCTTGCGTGCTGCTGTTCGTGCTGATCGTCGTTTACCTCCGCTCAAGCTATCTTGGACAGATGCCGTGGAGGTGCGTGTTTCTTTCATCATTTTTTTGTCAAGCTTTTCCGTACACCCTTGATTCTTCTTCGTGTTGCTCTGCGCATGATGTGACTGTGACTGTGAACTGCCGCTGATGCCCACCTCCGCTATGGCCGTCCGTCCGTCACGCCTTTTGGGCACTGCGTACCGTAACCGTTACCGTGAGCGTGTCCCAATGCTGCTGCTGTGACTCTGACTGATGCCTGTCAAGCATAGCTGCTGCCCCTCCTCCTCCTCCTCCTGACTGAGCTTCGATAACGCTATCCTTCCCTCTCATCACTCCAACCAACCTATCATTCTTTCGACCAGCATCTTACAACTTCCCCTTTGTTCGTCTACAACAACCAACAATCACGAGCCCCTTCTACCAACTCAGCATCTCTGCATAACTTCCACACTGTCACGTCAGCCTCGATTGCATGAGCTGCTGCATCAACCCACGCCTCAATCACACTTTCTGCCGTCACATTTCCTATCTGCACAACTAAGGGAATCTCAGACCTTCTTCCGGGACCGCGCTCGTCATTCACTTCGGCATCACACATTGCAACGCCACTAGTTAGCTCGCCTTGCTTGTGATCATCCGGAGTCATTCTTTGGACCCTAATCGCATCTCTCTTGCATCAGTCACATTCGGCACACGCACACACATACACACCCACGCACCTCCCCTCTCTACCCTCGCCTCCTTCCTTCCTTCGCACATCCTTCTTAAAGAGACCACCGGATCATCAGTACCGCCCAGCATCCCATCTGTCCTTCCCCTCTCTTTCCACCACCGCCTTCAGCACTCCCAGCTCCCAATCGCCTTTGACAACTACATCACCACCAGCTCAGCTGCCTTTCTCCATCGGCTCCATCTCCACCTCTTTCGCATCCTCTAGCTGCCCACTACACAGCTTGAGCGATCCTTCTCACCACACAGTCGGACCCGTACTGGCGGGCCTTCACCTCTAGTAGTTTCACCACCATGACCAGCATCTACCGACGTTCGCTTGCCCGTGTCGGCCGCAAGGAGAGCGAGATCTCTGAGATCCGCACCACTCCCGCCGACGAGCTCTCTTCGTGGCTCGGCGACGATGTCTGCACCAACTGCGGTGCATCCACCGCCCACGGCAAGCTCTTCTGCTCCGAAGCTTGCAAGCTCGCCGATGCCAAGGAGGTTGCGGAGGCATCTCTAGTGGAGAACCTCGCTTCGCCCCTCCCCAAGTCGGACGAGTTCGCCAAGTTCGACGACAACCTCAAGTTCCGCTACCCCTGCCCACCATCTCCCAGCCTCCTCGCTCAGATGTCGGCACCACTTCGCACCACCTACCTCACATCGCCCGCCCTCGCAGCCTACCAGAGCTCGCTACCCGTCTCAAGGGGTCGACTCAGCCTGGCTTCGTCTACATCCCAAGACATTGGTGCTGGCGAGGCTCGTCACACCAAGAAGCGAAGCAGCTCGCAGTCCACCTTCTCCTCCATCTCGGAGTCCGGTGCCAGCCACAGTGCCTTCGCAAGCACTGACCCATCCACACCTTCGCCAGCATACGGTCCCACCGAGGACGAGTCGAGCGACCTCGACGCTAGCGAGTTCCAGCTCCCTCCCTCGGTCAGCACCGCCGGCTCGGTCATGCTTCGCAAGAACTCCAGCTCGTCCAAGTCGCCAACCATAACGTCGGCACCTCACCCCATCCAAGGTGACGGCCGCACACCAAAGTCTCCACTCTGGTATGCGCGTCGACCAAGCACCACCAACGCTCGTGGCAGCTGGTACACCTCGCCCGCCATCACCGCAACCACCATGGTCACCGCTGTCAGCCAAGACCACCGTGCCAGCGCACCAACTCTGGCCTCGACCGGCGCCTCGGATCTCCGTGCGCGATCCAGCAATGTCGAGGCCACCTTGACACGCAAGTCGGCCAAGGACATCCTCTCGCAAGCCTTTCCCTCGACATCCAACTCGAGCAACGGCACTGCTGGCTTCAGCCAGAGCAAGACCTTTGCCGATCGTCGAGGACGCTCCGAGCAGCTCCAGACGCGTTCCCCTCCTCCTGTTCACTCTGTCGCTTCCTCTGCCGGCAAGACGCTGCGCGGTGGTAGCCCTGTGAGCCCGCGAGCTTTCAGTCCTCGCAGCACCGAGCTTGGCTGCGACCGATGCCGCACCATCTCGAACCTCTCGAGCGAGCACAACGTGTACGGCAGCAGCCTCATCTCGTCCAACTCGCGCGGTGCATCGACGTCACCTCGTCTCGAGTCGGATGAGCGCTACCGCAGCATGAAGCAGTTCCACAAGCACTCGCACAGCGCTGCTGCTGGCCTCTTTTTCACGCATATGGGGTCGCGAGACTCGCTGGTCGCCGACGAGGAGCGACAGGGCCGCCGCACCGAGATCTCTCGTGCACGCAGCCCGCGCTCTACCGTCATCGAGGATGACGCCCAGGATGTGCGTGCCACTCCTCCCCGCGGTCGATCCAAGGCCCGCGGTAGGAGCTCTCACCGTCGCAGTCCCAGCCCGCCTCGCGCCGCGGCCAGGCGAGATTCGTCCTTTGTCGAGGCTAGCCAATTCTCTCCTGCTCCCGTCTCGCCTCGCTCGCAGCCCATCTCGATCTCGATGATGGCCAACGACGCGCGACGAGCCAGTGAAGAGGGCGCTTACCACCACGACGAGGAGCTGCGATCGGCTCTCCCTCAGCGACCTTCTCCCTTGGCCCTGGCCACCAAATCCGGCGTTGCTCCTCCAGCAGTCGAGGACGACTCGCGCGGTCGTGGCCGCGGACGCAGCACCCGACGCGGTCGAGGCTCCCAAGAGCGTGGATCCACTTCGCGATCCAGGTCTCGCTGGATCCACCAGGACTGCGAGATGTCTTGGGCCGCCTACGGTCACCGCGACTCGGACAGGGGCCTGTACGAACCGCGCGCGCCCGTCAAGCAGCAGCAGCCGCAGCGATCTCCCCGCACACGCGCCGCTCGAGCCAACCCAGAATTCACCGACCCTGGCTTCGACGACGTCGACCTCGAACTCGATGGCGACGACGAGCAGGAGGAGTCGCAGTCTCTCTCGTCCGGTGGCAGCTTTGACGCTGCCGTCGTTCGAGGACGAACCAGCATCCGTGCGTAAGAAAAAGGGAACATAGCTTCGACGTTGTACATTTGGGACCAAATGTCTCCGAAGTCCCCACCATTATCTCAAACATAGCATTCAACTCTATTCACAACCACTCCCAAGCATTGACTCGTACTGTACTTTTACCAAAAATCACTCACACAAAAAGGGCCTTTCTGTCTCGCCACCCGCGCCATCATTACTTTCTCGTTGTCACCACACCTCTCTTGATGCTTTCTTCAATCCGAAGCCATCATACAAATCACAAAATGATATCAATCACAGCAAACCATCGGGCTGAAAGTGTGACTGTGGGAAGTGTCTTTGAGTGATTCCATACGTAGTGATACAGACAAAAGCAAAAGAGGGGGTATATTACGGCGCGTCCACGCCCACCACCACCACCCACAGCAGCTGCAACGGCGCCAAGCACACCAGCAGCGCGTACGCCAGCCCCTGGCTCAACGCGTACACCGTCACCTGCGCCACGAGTGCGGCGACGCCGTTCAAGCGTGCGTAGCTCCTGTACGCTCTCCAAGCGGTTTCTCCCGCCAGACGCGAGGGTAGCGGTGGGAACGCGTGGTACGCTTGATACAGGCCTGGAATCTCCAGCAGCGGTTCCAGGTGGGGGTCGACGCCGAGAGCGTTCCACTCGACGTTTGTCGGTGTGTAGAGGAGCGAGAGTTGCGGCGGGTGGTGGAACATTCGTAGGTGTTCGGCTTTGCGCTCTGCTAGGCCGAGGAGGTAGGTGATCAGTGCGCATTGGAGGAGGACCAGCAGGAGTGCTGTGCGCGGGGAGACTCGACCACTTCGAGTAGGCTGCACAGCGATGACGGAAGAAGAGTTGACAAGGCGGTCAGCGATCACCGCCAACGCCTGCACAACTTCGCGCCTCACCTCGTCCGTCCGCTGTCGATCGTGTTCCTCTCCTCCTCCGCTGCTCTGCCATTCGCGCTTCGGTCGCCGCGGCTCGATCCCCTCCACCTCCGCACCACCCACCGCCACGCGCTGGGCGAGCTCGTCCAACCTCTGCCCAAGTCGCTTCCTCTTCAACCTGCTAGCATGCGTTTCTTCCACCGTGCGCAGAATCTTGCCGATCGTCATCCCCACCTCACCCACCCCTTTACTCTCGTTCGCCAGCGTATTCGCTTCAACCGACCCCGTCGAACCATCGGACGACAGACCCGCGTCGAACCGCGCAAACCCATCGCGACCCAGATCGACCGGTCGCGGCGATCGCGGCGAGCGGCGCGGGTCGTCCGGCGGCAGCATCGTCGGCGGTGGAGGAAGAGGAGGAGGTGTGGACTCGCGCGGTATCGACGCTCCCTCCGGAAACAGCCCGTACGAAGAAGACGAAGGCAGCACACGCTCGATCTTGGGACTGGGCCGGATGACGTGCCTCGAGTAGTGGTGGGGCGGCGTGGGAGCGTATGCGCCTGGAAAACGGACCGACGTGTTTGCGGTTGCGACCGCTGGCGGTGGTGAGGGTGTGTGCGGTGCGCTGATAGCCTCCGTTTTCACCGGCGATTGTGACTCCGCCTCGTCGTGGCTGTCCACGCTCGCTTCCGACTCCTCCTCCTTCTCCTCAGCTGGCGTCGCTGCAGCGGACAGGATCTCCGGAATAACAATCTCCCTCGCCGGCAAAAGTAGCCTCTCCACAGCCGCCTCCCTCGAATCGTCCTTGGTAGCACTCTCGTCCCACGACCCCGAATCCGACCGGTAGTCCGGTCTCGGACTAAATCGTACGCTGCGCTCCGCTTTTCTCGCCGCGCTCAACTGCGACTTTTTCGCAGCAGACGACAGTATCCCCCCTACCCCTCCTCCTGCTGCTGCTACCGGCGTTCTTGGAGATTCCGTTTCCTCGCGAAGAACGCTATCGAACCTCCTCCTAGCAGCCACGACCGACGCACTCGGCGCGGTGGGCGTTCGAGCTGCGACGCTGATATTGTTCGTGTTCTGCCGCCGGTGCGCGTTCTTGCGCGGCGACGAGGCGGGCGTCGATGCTTCCGACGCGCTGCGAAGGGGGGACAGGTCGAGGGCCATCGGTTGCGAGGCGAAGGTGAAGGCTGCGGTCTGGGTCGTTGGCGGCGTTGCTGGTTGCGCTGCCGCAGGCTGCTCTGAAGCGTGATCTTCAGACGACTCAGCGTCTTCTGCAGCTTCTTCCGCTTCAGCCAGAGTTTCGGGTATCCGCTCGGCCGCCTCCTCGCCCAAATGCCGCGGTTGGACGTGAGCTGCTGCGCCTTCGTCGACCTTCGGCGAGCCTGGGCTCGAGAGCAGCGGCGAGGCGCTGACCGGGGAGCGCAAGATAGAGTGGAACACGGTCGTCTGACCTTGGCTCGCTGGCGTATCTGCTACCGTCGACGCGGAGACGGGACTATCCACCACCGAGCTCGTCCCGCTCGTCCTCCGCCGTAGTGGCACGCCGAAAGCACGAGCCGCACGTTCGCGTTCTCTCCTCGCCTGCTTCTCCTGCCATGCCTTGTGCTCTTCTGCAGCACGCGCTTCTCGTTCCTTTTGCATCGACTCAAAGACCGCGGCTATGCTTTTACGGCCGGGAGTGGCTTTGAGTGGGCTGGATTGAAGGGGGGTTGAGAATCCGTCGTCTGGTCGTTTGTCGGGCGTGCGTCCATCGGAAGCGAGCGATCGTGGTGCGGGATGTATTGGTGGTGTTTTTGACAGCGGAAGGGGTTCTTCAACCTCGAATTTTGTAGCAGGCGACCTACCGGCGGATTGTAACAGAGACAACCGACGAGCGGTCCATCTCGCCATGGATTCGGCTCGTCTTTGTGCAGCCTGGACTTGATCCGCATCGCTGTCTGCGTCGGATTCGTTGCTATCGAGTGTGTCGAGTCCCTTTTGCAGCTGATCGAAGGAGCGCTGATGGCTCGAGGTGGAGGAACGTCTGCCTGCACCGCCGCTGCTTCGTGGTCGAGCTGAACGTGGGACGAGGATGGGATCCTTTTCGAAATCTCGTCCTTGCGACCGGGGCTCGGATATGGAACGCCAGGAGCGTTGAGATTGGTCTCCCATCTGAACACCGTTGGTGTAGCTCATCTCTCGATCTGCTTCGCCGTCGGCGAGCTGTGTTGGAGATGCAGCTCTCCGCCTCATCGGATGAACACCAACCGACAACGACCCCGACTCGGAAGCGGACGAAGAAGACCCCACGACGCGTCGGCACAGTCCCAGATCGATGTCCTGATCAGAACAGCGGCAGTCGTCTGGGCATAGCTGGCGTGCCGGTCGTGCTCTTGTCGAAGTCGAATCGACACTTGGTCTGGTTGTCGAAGCGTTGCTTGACCTGGCAGGTGACTGTGCAACTCCACCTGAACGATGTGACGAGCGCCTTGGGAGCGGCGAGATGTGTATGGATGGAAGTGTACCGATGTCTTCGAGCGCCGACAGTGTTGGTGTAGCTCGACCGTTGCGGTCGCCCGTGAGCGAGTCGAGAGAGCTGCTGCTGCCGCCAGAATCGGACCTCACCTCCCAGGGTCGGTAGTCGGCGGTGCTTTCTGCGTTGACGAGCGTGCTGCTCGATGTTGATATCGCATCCGGTTGTCTACTGCCTTGGTTGGGCGATGTGAAGCGGTTGTGTGAGTTCTCGTTGGAGACACGAGGACGTCGAGCTAGAAAAGGAGAGTGTACAGGTTTGGTGGACGATGAAGCAAAGGCGTTCCGCAGAGGCGAGCTTGCCGCTGCTCCATCCCGTGGTAAAGAGCGTGCTGGTGATGTCATCTACAGCTCGTCCATGGGGAGTGGACGAAGGGCGGTGTGTCGAGAAGTGAGGTGTAGGTAGGTCGATTGCGAATCTCCGAGTGAGCTGTGTCCATGATTGAGGGGTTTCAAAAGGCGCAGGGTCCTGTCGTTGGCTGCATGGCTTTGCGTGATGCTTGTCGTCGTTCTTTCCGGATGATGTGAAGGGGTAAAAGAGACAGCGAGAGGGCTCCGCTTGGTATGGCGATGTACGATGAGCGTATGGACGACGCAGCGTCTGCACACGACCCCGGATACGGAATGCGATGCTTCCAGGGATGAGCTTGATTTCGATGGTGTTGAACTCGCGTTGACAATTTCTCCAGCCGACGTTTCACGTTTTCTGAACGCGCCAACAGCCTAAAAAGCAACCAAGCACGCGCCGCCTCCAACGTTCGTGTTGATAGCTCAGATCGGCTGCTCTGGAGCCCGATAGATCGAGATTGTTTTTTCAATGTTAGCTTCGACCTTCGGACTTGGCCGAAGACCGCGGCCAATCCGCTTTGATGACACCACGACGGCCGAGTATCCTTGCCTCTTCGTTCCGTTCTGCCGACCTGTTTGCTGAGGGGCCATGCGGTTGTGTTCCATCAGCTGCCAAGTCGGAAGGCAACGCGAAAAGTTGAGCCGTCAATGGAGGCCAATGGGTTGACACCGGAAGCCAGAGCCATTGCTTCCGAGCGACCAACGATGCCCTTGTTTGCGACGCCCAAGAATAAAGCTTGTGTGTGTACCCATTCACCGGACGACAACAAGCTCAAACAGTCGGCTGTCCGGACTGCTCGACAACTTCACAAGTGGTAGATCCGAGCTGGCGGTGTCGAAAGGGGTAGTGACGACGACGGAACCACCTTTCCTAGGTTGCTCGCTCCGGCTAATTTCAAGTCGACGGTTCGGCGATCTCCGGTAGTCGGTTTCGAACCACCAAGAAAAAGAGGCGATGCTGAGCTGACCGGCAAAGGATGCTGCACGGGAATCTGTACATCTGGAGGGGCAGACAGACGACTTCATCTTGGAGCCGTGCTCAGCTCTGTGTGTGGCAACCTTGTGGTCTCTCTTGCAACAGTCTGATCAAAAAAGCTCGGCTTGAGCCGAATTCCACGGAATGGCGTCAGCATTCTCAGAAACAAGGTTTGAATGCCACTTTCTTTGCTGTAGCTGTTGGAGGACGGAACACATGGTCAGAGCCCAGAGCGTTGCTATATTGTTGAGGTCCCGAGGGAAGCTTTCATGGGTCGTCATTACATTGAGATAGTCTAGTGATTGAACTGATAAGTTGACGACGGAGAGGCTTGCAATCAAATCAGGTGCGGAATTTCGCACAATGCTTATCGCTTTGCTTTAGCTTGCACACACACACAACCCCACTCTCAAGCTTTTTTCCGCAAACTCTGCCGGGTTCAGCTTCAAACAAGGGTTCGGTCGACCCTTCAACCGTTCGTCCGTCCGTTCGTCCGCTTTGCTTGCTCGCTCGCTGCTCGTCGTTGGCAGACAACATATATATCCTCGACTTTGGATAGCAGCACCGCCTGCTTCCCACCCTCCACACACCATCGCTTCCTCCCAGCCTGCTCCTCCCAGCTCCGCATCACCGGACCAGTCGGTCAAGCCAACTCACTCCCAACCTCCACACACACTCAGCGCTGCCATGTCTGCCAAGGCCTCTTCCTCCTCCGGTGTCCACCTCGCATCGTCGTCGTACGGCAAGGACCTCGTCCGCATCTTCCGCATCGTGCGCGACGCCAAGGACAAGTCTTCGCACCGCGTCACCGAATACACCGTGCGCTGCCTGCTCCACGGTGAGAGCCTCACACCCTCCTACACAAAGGCCGACAACTCTCCCGTCGTCGCTACCGACACTGTCAAGAACACCCTCAACTACCTCGCCAAGGTGCTGCCAGCCGAAGACGTGCTCTGCCCCGAGCGATATGCGCTTCACGTGATCAACCACTTCCTCTCGACCTACTCGCACATCGAAAAGACCGAGGTGGACCTCATCCAGCACAAGTGGACGCGCATCGTCCTGGATCAGAAGGACGGCGGTGCGCACAAGCACAGCTTTGTGCGCGACGGTGAGGAGAAGCGCACCGTGCGAGCGCTGGGTGAGCGATCGGGTAGCGAGATCAACGTGACGACGCTCGAGGGCGGTATCAAGGGTCTGCTGGTGCTCAAGAGCAGCGGCAGTGCTTTCCACGGCTTCCACAGGGACAGCTTCACAACACTCAAGGAGGTTCACGATCGCATCTTTTCGACTGAGGTCGAGTGCTCCTACTCGATCGCATTGCCCAAGGGCGGACTTTCGGCCGCGCTCAAGAGCCCATCATCCTTGCCACAGTTCTGCGACATTAACTCGTCGGTCAAGTCGCACGTCCTGCGCATCTTTGCCCTCGACGACTCGGCCAGTGTTCAAGCCACTATGTATCGAATGGGCGAGCACATCCTCGCCGATGCAACCAACAAGACGGTCCAAGACGTCTCGTTCGCGCTGCCCAACAAGCACTACATCCCCATCGACCTCGGCTTCAAGGGCCTCAGCAACCTCGACGAGAAGGATGCGGAGGTTTTCCTGCCCACCGCGCATCCAAGTGGTTACATCAAGGCCAAGATCGCTCGCTCGCCTGCTGCTAAGCTCTGAGCGGGTAGTAGCTTGCTTTGCGTACACGCACATGCGGCCGAATGTTCCTGTTGTCACCCTAGACTCGTCTTCTCTTGCCCCCAGCTTGTCACCCTGTACAATTCCCCTCTGCACGGTCAACTACGCTTATCGCTTCATCTGACGCTTCCTCAGTGTGACCAAGCCACAATTGTGATGGGTGTTGAGGGCTCAAGTACGCCCCGCCGTTGGCTGCTGTGCTTTTTGAGAGAGAGAGAGATTCCCGACTTCGCAATGAGCGGCGTACGAAGATGAAAGAGGCACGGTTTGGTCAATTCTTTTGACTCTACACGACCCACCCTGTTTCGCTGCAGCATGATGAGGAAGCGGATCAGACGCCGGCGAACGCTTTGTTTAGGAGAACGCTGCTTGCTAGCGGCGGCCTGTGCGCGCTCTAGGGCAATTTAAGGCGGAAATTTGGAGGTCGCGGTCAATTTCTTCGAAAGCCACACTTTGGCTGTGGCGCTGCAAGAGGTGTCTGGCTGCATGCTGCTGCCTTTCCCGTTTCTGGAAGCCAGGCACGGACTCGCGTGACGTTTCACTCCAGCTTTTCGCTTTCGTTCACCTCTGCCTTTCAGCATCACCATCGTCTTTCCTAAACTCACATCCATACCACGTCACAACTACGAGCAGTTGCAAGGACACATCATCAAAGATGGCTACCACATACTTCGAGCAGTGCAAGCGTGTAAGTTTCGGAACGCGGTGCCGGTGGTGTTTGCCTCCAGGAAGATATGGTGCTGACATTTCGGTTAGCTCGTTGGTGACAGTCTTTCGCTGATGTCCCTACCGAGGGAGGAGTTGACACAGTCGCTTTCTTGGAAGCCTGCGAGGGTCTCGTCAAGCTCTTCGACTTGCTCGGCAACTCGGCGTTCAAGATTGTTCAGAATGACATGAACGGAAACATCGCAGTAAGTGCATCGATCTAGCTAGACAGGCTCGATCGCAGATGACGTCGAAACTACAAACGAATACTCATCATCAGCTCTGCACCATCCCCTCGTCTCCTTCGTCACTCTCACAACCTATTCTATGGACGACAACAGAAAGTCAACACCCGCCTCAACGCAACCGGCGCCGAAAAGTCGGGCACGCTCGAAAAGCTCGTCCAAAACGAAGGTCCAGGTGGCACGTCGAAGCGTCCCGCTACAGAGGGACTCATGTGGCTCCTCCGTGGTCTCGACTTTACCGCTCAAGCCATGCGAAACTCGGTTAACAACAAGGACGAAGAGCTCGCAACCTCCTTCACCAACGCCTACGGCACCTCGCTTCGCCCACATCACGGCATGTTGGTTCGTCCCGTCTTCACGCTCGCCATGAAGGCCTGCCCTTACCGTAAAGACTTCTACGCCAAGCTCGGCGAACCGCAGAGCAAAGTGGACGAGGAGCTGGAAAAGTGGCTCGCTGCGTTGGAGAAGATTGTGGCTCATATGAAGAGCTTTTATGCGTAAGTAGTTGCGTGTTGACGGTGCTGTTGCTTAAGAGAGATTGACTGACGCTTATTTCTTCGCCTCTGCTCTGGTACACTGCCTCTATTTGGCCGTGTCTGGCTATGTGTCGTTCGCGAAACAGCTCTGGCAAGTACGACAAGGGCTTCTAAGCTCGGAGAGAGCATCTGGTAGTTGTACATACATGGACTCGAAGCAACCATACACCACATTCCATGACTGTGTCTTGCTCCCCGCAGGACTGCAGGCTTCTCGTTCGGATCTGTGAAGAAGAGAGTGAAGGGCGAGAACGGATCTGATAAGCATGACAGACAACAGGCGCAAGATCACAACTTGTTGGCCGAATCGGTCCCCGATCCACCGACCATTCGATTCACTCAGCTCCATCTTCGGTCTGGACCGAAGTATCGACGAAGGGTGTCCGGTATGCTTCTGTCTCCTGCGCTTTGCATTCGGCAGCGCTGACCGAGAACAGGATGTGCAATGAGCGAGCGGGGTCATTTCGGAGAAATTCTGAACGCATCTCGAGGCCGCGTTTGCGGAGAGACTTTTTTTGCCAACAATCATCGATAAGACGCAAATGTGAGTTGCACCGAAGTCTCGGCGTGGCAGTCGATATCATCTTGCAGGTACGAGCAGAGCATGACAGCATTGAGGGACTTTTGCAATTGTGGCCAGCAGAGTCGAGTCAGATGATGGACAGACAGGCAAGCTTGAGAGCGAGTGTGCGGGGAGCCCAATCGAAAGGTTCTTCTCAAGAATACAGCGTGTGAAGCGTCTCAAGCTCATCTCTCTCTAATCAGATCAGACTTCGAACCCCCGATCTGCATCCCTCCTTGAACCCCCTCGCTGCTCCTCTCTGTGTCTGGCTGACAGCGGAAGTGTTCGGATTTTGACGCCGACCGATGTCTCCGTGAATGTCCGTATGCCTTTTCACGTTCCTACCCGATGCCTGTGGCGCTGTCGTAAAATAGTAGCGGATGTTTCCGAGCAAAAAGAGCGGAGAGAGGGCGCGGGGCGGAGCAGCAGGGGCTGCAACTGCGAGCGGGAAAAGCGCCAGGTGACCGCAGCGTGAGAGGCAAAGGTGGAGGGAGAAATCTCGCTTCTACGCTAGGGCGATCGTCGCGCGCTTTGGTCGCTCATCAACGCTTTTGAGTCGGGTTGAAAGTGCATCGCAGCATTCACAGTGTAGATATGAAACAAGGTTTGGGTTGTCGAAGCCTTCAATGAGAGACTCGAGAGTGGATCGGGTGGTAAGCAGTGAGGGCGAGAGCCAAGAGATTTGGGCCAATTGACACTGCGAGAAAACAGCGTCAAGGGTGGAACTTCGATTGGTTTCTAATTGCAGTCTTCCTGATCGATTTGAAGCCCGTGCAGAAGCAGCAGCAGCAGCGCAGGCGAAAAGCTTTTTTTTTATCCCGTCAAAAGACTTGGCTCGAGCCATCGTGATTTTTTGGGCGGCTGACTGCAGCCTCAGGATCGACACGCAACAACAGCAGCAACAGCAGAGGCAACAGCAACAGCAGCGCACGCATCATCCTCTCGGCTCTATCCGTTTTCAAAACGTCTTTTGGCTTCTTCCTCTTCCTCCTCCTCCTCCACCATCACAGCTCTTTCTTCTTACCTTTACATCTACCTCCCCCCTTTACAGCAATTAATCAAAGTGAGTAGCTGCACCAAATACAGGCTCGCATTCGCCGTCTCTCTCCTCGACACCTCCGTCATCGCTCTGGCAGGTCTCACGACATCTCTTGCAGATGGACGCATCTAGCGTGCGAAAGGTGGCGACGAGAGAAGATAGATGGCCGGCGACGAACGCCCGAATCTCGAGATGGAATCGCTGACATTCGCTGCTTCTTTGCTCTCCACAGAATGGGTGTTCTCGACATTGTTCCCGCCGGTGTCGTCTCCGGAAAGGACGTCTACAAGGTCTTCGACTACGCTCGTGAGAACAAGTTTGCCATCCCCGCTTTCAACGTCACTGTAAGTCTCACCTTAATTGGGAGGAAGAGAGACTCGAAGCAGATTTGTAGCCCCTTTTGGGCGACTTTCAGGCCGAGTCTCTCCTCTCAACGAAACGTTGTGTTTCGAAATGTGGACTCCTGAACGCTTGCTGACGATTGACCTTGCTTTTCCTTACGTCTTACCGCGTCTACGGCAATTTCGTGATACGACTTTTGCTTTACCTCAAAAAAGTCGTCCTCGGTCGCTATCTCGGCTCTCGAGGCTGCCCGTGATGCCAAGTCGCCCTTGATCCTCCAGGTTTCCCAGGGTGGTGCCGCCAACTTTGCCGGCAAGGGTCTCTCCAACTCGAACCAGGAGGCTTCCATCATTGGTGCCAAGGCCGCCGCCCTCTTCATCCGTGCCGTCGCCCCCGCCTACGGTGTCCCCGTCATCATGCACTCGGACCACTGCGCCAAGAAGCTGCTCCCCTGGTTCGACGGCATGCTCGCCGCCGACGAGGAGTACTACAAGGAGCACAACGAGCCCCTCTTCTCGTCGCACATGCTCGACCTGTCCGAGGAGCCCAAGGAGGAGAACATTGAGACTTGCAAGAAGTACCTCAAGCGCATGGCTCCCCTCGGTATCTGGCTCGAGATGGAGATCGGCATCACCGGCGGTGAGGAGGACGGCGTCAACAACGAAGGTGTCGACAACGCTTCGCTCTACACCCAGCCCGAGGACATCTGGGACATCTACCGCGAGTTCAGCGAGATCACCCCCAACTTCTCCATCGCTGCCGGCTTCGGCAACGTGCACGGTGTCTACAAGCCCGGCAACGTCTCGCTGCAGCCTGAGCTGCTCGGCAAGCACCAGGAGCACGTCCGCTCCCAGATCAAGAGCGACAAGGAGAACCCCGTCTTCTTCGTCTTCCACGGCGGCTCGGGTTCCGAGAAGCACGAGATCACCACCGCCGTCAAGCACGGCGTGGTCAAGATGAACGTCGACACCGACACCCAGTGGGCCTACCTGCTCGGTATCCGCGACTACATTTTGAACAAGAAGGACTACCTCATGACCCAGGTGGGCAACCCTGATGGCGCCGACAAGCCCAACAAGAAGTTCTTCGACCCGCGTGTCTGGGTTCGTGAGGGTGAGAAGACCATGGCTACCCGCTGTAAGGAGGCTTTCACCGATCTTGGTTCGACTGGCAAGCTCTAAAATGTTCGTCTTTTCGGATGAATGACGGCTTGGTTTTGAAGTCAATACGATCTACATGCACACACGCACACACACGAATGAAAAAATACGATAATGCTCGCTCGCTCTCTGTTTGTCAAGGATGTGCATTGTGTTGGACGAGGGGGTATTGTGAGAGCTCTACTCGTCCGGCGACCAAAACGTGCACCTTCCCGATGCGTTTCCAGTGACGAGTCTTGCGGGTCTCACTGGGTGCATGCAGGTGACAGCGGGAACCGCCGTGACCAGGTTTTCGTCCCAGAGCGTCCTCAACAGGGTTCCGTCCGCAGCGTAGATTTCGGCCCTTCTGGTCATGCTCCCGATCGTGAAGTGAGGTTCGAGTAGCGGGTTGGCGTTCCATCTCGCGCGGAACATGGTGAGCCACTTGCCCGTCTGGTTGTTGTGCGGGATGCGGGTGGGGTCTGCGAGGATGTCTTGTGGTCGATTTGCGGACGGAGAGGCTTGGGATTCTTGTTTGATCGCTTGTTGGACGTCGGCTTCGGTTTTGAGGGGTTTCGAGAGCCATTTGAGCAGTCCTAAGGGTTCGGGTTCTTCTCTTTTCACGGCGCTTTTGCGTCCGCCCTTTGGCGTCGTACCGTTCGCCTTGGTAGTGGCAGATTTACTCTTCAACCCAGCCTCCGAGTACAACCATCCAGGATCGAAATTCCACACTTTGACCACATCATCGTACGACACGCCGACCAGCTGATCTCCCCTCGGACTGAAATCGACCGAGGTGCACGCCTGCCTCGCCTTGTTCGACGAGAACTGCGCCTGTGTCTGCGCCGCTTCCAGGTCGTCCGCATCGACGCCCTTGTAGTTGTACGGCGCCTCCGCGGTCTGCTTGACCACCGAAGCGAGCGCTCGCACGTCAAACAGTCGGATGTGCTGATCCAACGAAGCCGTAGCGATGCAGTGCGGCGCGAGACGGTTGACCGACATGGCGCCGATCTTCTTCTCGCACACCTGCCATCGTCGCGTGTTGCTGTTGCCGCGACGCGTCTTCTCGCGCAGATCGATGTGCAGCAGGCCTCCGCGGTGGTCGGCGATCCAGAGCGAGCGTTCGTCGAGGGCAGGGTTGGGAGTGTCGATGTAGGCGGACGGGTGGGTGGCGGGCGAAAGGATGTCGAAGATGGAGAGGAGGACGTCTTCTTCGCCCGCCCAGATCTCGTCGGACTTGCCGGATGCGAGGTCGAGCTTGCGTACCGTCGAGTCGTAGGAGCACGACAAGACCGAGTTGTGGTTGACCGGGTCGAACTTTATACATGTGACCGGGCTGCGGCCGTGAACTTGGAGCGTCCAGGCTTTGCCTTCTGGGAAAGGTTCAGCTTCGTCCTCGTCGTCGTCGTCGGTCTCGGTTTTGACGTTGGTGGAAGTGGAAGACGGAGCCGCATCCCAGACTCCGATGGATCCTTCTTTATCGCCCACAAAGACGAGATCTTTGTCCGTGGCCGGATGATACGCCATCGAATACACTCTTTTGGGTGTCACTTTCGCAGCCGATTTGAGCGACATCTTGTTCAAGATCTCTTCCAGCTCTATCCTCCCTTGCGATTTTTCTCCCGCTTCATCCTCCTCCTCCTCCTCTTCCTTCTTCATCGATCTCCTCTTCGACTCCTCTTTGATATCCACCAACTCGGCCGCGGACGCAGCATTACTCGCCAACCCCGCCAAGGTCGACTCGAGCGCCAGGATCGCCTCCTCCTCCAGCTCGCCCCCCGTCATGCCCGACAGATCGAACTGCTGATGCCTCGCCCTCTTGGCCGCTTCTGCCACCTTTCGCGCCTCTTCCGCTTCTTGCTCGTACTTCCGTTTCAGCGTTTCCGAATCCGCTTCGTGCCCTGCCAGCCGTGCACTCGACCGGCTTGGCATGACACGAGTCGGTGTGCTGCTCGCCGAGGTCTTCTTCTTGGGCGTAGCTGCTTTCTTGGCGGGCGTGGAGCGTTTGGGTGAGGGACCACCAATAGCAGAAGACCCGCCCATGACGCCTAGCTCTTTCATGAGCCGTTCATTCTCCTTGATGTTTTTGAGCCGTTCTTGCTCGTAGTCGTTGGACTCGTTCATGGTGGGCGATTGGGCGATTGGGCGATTGCTGAGGGTGATAGGATGGCTTCGAAGGAGTGTAGAAGTGAAAGGTCTCTGCTAAGGAGAGGATGTCAAAATGCACTTTTTTGCGAATTGCATAAGAAATCACGCGTTTCTTCTTGCAGAGCGCGGAGAGTGCGGGAAAGAGAGGCGTGTCGAGCTGAGACAGCGCGTTGATGAAATCAAGCCAAAAAACTGAAAGGCTCGTGCGTGCGTCTACTGTAAGTGGAGGAATTTCTGCGATTTTTCCATTTATCGTGGCTTGGCTGACTGTGAATGCATCGCTACGTCGCCTTTCACAGCTGAAAAAGGTGACGTGCCTGAAATGTCAATCGGTTCTTGGGACCGGAAAGCTTCGGCACCCTTGCAAAGAGCGCTTTGTGTTGTCACTTTTGGGGATGAGACATCACTTTCTTATCTCCTTCCCACGACTCGCCTTCGCTCTGATCACCATAAACTCGTTAGTCACACTCTGCACCCAACGCAACTCCAACCGTCGTCTGCATACCAAGGGGAACATCGATCGACTGCGCATACAAGCCGCTCACAGGCATGCCATTCTAAGTGCACATCGTCACACCCAAACCCCCCTTCAGCCCGTAGCATCATGCTACCCTGCTTGCGATCTCGATTGGCTTCGGCCTCGGCGGGCCGCCTGCTCGGTCAAGTGTTGTCCAGATCGAGCGCGCTCAGCTCTTCACAACGCTTGCCTCTGTTCTCACGGTACAACTGCACAGCCTCAACAAAGAGCAGATCAGTTTCACCCTTTACTCAAAGCACCGGCCGTCACTCATCACTGCTATCAAAGCCTCAGCTGGTCCGATTCAATCATGCACGCGCATTCAGCAACACATCTTCATCTGGCAGTGCGGGTGCCAACTCCAGAGCTGGCCGCATCGCCTCGATAGCCATTGCCGGTCTGGGCACCGCTTTCTTCGCCGATTGGTACCTGGCGCAAGGTCCTCTGCAATCGGAACCTGAAGCATCGACCCAAGACGCCGAGAAGCAGCCGGAGCACAAAGGCTTTGCACCTCCCGTCGAAGAAGACGACCACGACCTCGACCGTCGCAACTTTGTAGTGCGGGCGTTCATCAAGATAGGAAACGTCATCCACGCCGTCATCATCGAGCCGTTCGGGACCGGCCGACGCTTCCTCTACCTCGTCATCCTCTTCCTGCCCGTCATCCTCACCGCACCCATGCTGTTGGTCGGCAGTCGTCGAGAAAAAGGCCGAAGACGTGGCAGAAAGGTGCGCAAGGACGAAGAGGGCGATCGCTGGGGCGCCATCTGGTGGTACTCGTTCCTCGTCAAGCAGATGGAGCGCGCTGGACCCACTTTCATCAAGCTCGCCCAGTGGGCGGGCAGTCGGCAGGATCTGTTCCCCGACGAGCTCTGCCAGCGTCTCGGTCGGCTGCATTCCAACGGCAAGCCTCACTCGTTCCGATACACCAAGCGGGTGATCGAGCGCATCTTCCAGCGGCCCTTTGACGAGATTTTCGAGGAGTTCGGTCACGAACCCATGGGTATCGGTGCGGTAGCGCAGGTGTACAAGGCGACGCTCAAGCATGATCTGTTGCCCCCCGGGTACAAGAGGGCCAAGAAGGAGGCGACGTCGGGCGAGGCCAAGCAGAAGCTGTCCAAGACGCTGGCGCTGTCGTACGAGGAGGATGTGGCGCCGCCGCAGATCCCGACGAACAGCGTGGCCATCAAGATCCTGCATCCGAGGGTGGAGAAGACGATCGCGAGGGACATCAAGATCATGCGCTTCTTTGCGAGGTTGATCAACGTCATCCCCGGTGCAGAGTGGTTGTCGTTCCCCGAAGAGGTGGACGTGTTTGCCGAGATGATGTTCTCGCAGCTCGACCTGCGGAACGAGGCGAACAACCTCAGTCGGTTCGAGGAGAACTTTGCACGTCGAAGGTCGGCGATTTCGTTCCCGCGTCCGCTGACGCAGTTCAGTACCAAGCAGGTGCTGATCGAGGAGTACGAAGATGCGTTGCCGTTGAAGCATTTCTTGCAGCTGGGCGGAGCCAAGTTTGACCACAGGATTGCGAATTTGGGTCTGGATGCGTTTCTCAACATGCTGTTGATCGATAACTTTACGCATGCCGATCTGCACCCGGGCAACATTATGATCAAGTTCTATAAGCCGTCGACGGAGTCGTTGCTGTCGGATCTTTTCGCGAGGATCTTGAGCAAGTTCGATAGTGACTATGCGCCGGGGCATCGGAAGGCGCCGGCGTCGGCGGATGATCAGGTGGATCAGAGTGTGGTGGAGAAGTTGAGGCCGTTGAGGCACGATCAGGATGCGTGGTTGGATGAGTTGGATCGGTTGGATGCGCAGGGGTATCAGCCCGAGATTGTGCTGTTGGATGCCGGGTTGACGGTCGAGTTGACGCCGTTGAACAGGAGGAATTTCTTGGATCTGTTTTCGGCGGTGGCGCAGTTTGATGGCGCGTTGGCGGGGCATCTGATGGTCGAGCGGTGTAGGACGCCGGATCTGGTGGTGGACCAGGACGTGTTTGCGATGAAGATGCAGGATCTCGTGCTGAGCGTCAAGTCCAAGACGTTCTCGCTCGCCAAGATCAAGATCTCGGATGTGTTGAACAAGGTGCTTATGGCGGTGAGGGACCATCATGTCAAGATGGAGGCGGACTTTGTGAACACGGTGATCTCGATTCTGTTGTTGGAAGGGATCGGGAGGCAGTTGGACCCGGATATGGATCTGTTCAAGAGCGCGCTGCCGATCTTGAGGCACTTGGGGAGGGAGTTGCAGAGCCAGGAGGGGGGAGGCATGCACGTGCCGAAGAGGGAGGAGCTCAAGAGGATGGTGCCGATGTTGAAGGTGTGGCTGTATATGGAGGCGAGGGGGATCCTGTCGGCTTTCACGGATGCTAAGGTGAGTACCGTGGATGCGTTTATGCGGTATGGTTGGCATTCGGAGTAGAGGTGGTGGGAATAAGGAATTGCAATTGTGGATGGAAAAGAAGTGTCTATGTGTGGTCGGGAATGGGTTGTGGTTGTGACCATGCGGCGTGAAGAGATTGTGAGATGGCGTCTCGTATTCGGATCTTGAGAGCTTTGTCACGTTCTGAAGAGTCACGACGCCTGCCGACAAAACACCAGTTCTTGGTGCTCGGAATGCGCAGCGGATCCAGTTCGACATGCCACCCGAACCGCTGGTGTAAGTGCGAGACGTAGGCCAGATACTGTTCGTTTCTCGACAGACTCTCGCCCTGATCCGCCTTTAACAGGAGCGGAAAGTCGCGCGTGCCATCCAGAGCGTAATAACAGCAGGGCAAGTTGATGAACCCCGCCGCGCCGAAGTGTGTTGCCAGTAGGGGGATCCACGGTGTCAGCTGGTCAGCGTGGTTGCCGAGGAGCCATGCGTCTTGCCATTCCTCGTTGCTTTCGGGGATGGTAGCGGGGTCAAAAGTCCATTCCCTGAGCACCGTGCCCTGCTCGGTGTAGTGAGCCCAGCTCTTACGAGCCCTCATATCCAATCCTACACCTGTAAAGCCTTCTTTCGCCAATATGTGGCTGAGCAAGCCGTTCCCACAACCAACGTCCACAAATTTCACCTTGTCCTTCCACGCTTCTTCCCCTCCCTCCGCGTAAGTGAGCCGCCACAACCCGATGCAATACGCAGCAATGCCCATCTCTTCAAACACATGTTTGGCCGGATCCGTAGCTTCCTTCCACCCTGCGATCAGGTCTGAAGCGTACTTGGTCTTGAGTTGGAGGTAGAGATCCTGGTAGAGGGAGCGGGGGAGGATCTGGTCGTGATGGACTCGTTTTTGGTACGAGTGCAGGTCGCCCCACGTGTGCATGTGGAGCGTGGTGAGGAGCGAGAGGGCGACCCGCGTGAGGCGGTGGGTGGGAGGGAAGGTGGCGGTGGGCGAGAACGGGATGAGCGAGATCGAGAGTGAGCCGTGGATGGTGTCGCTGCTGGGATCGGAGGAGGGGCGTAGGGAGGGCTGGTAGTGGAAGGCGAGTGCTCGGACTTTGGGGTGGTAGAAGGGGATGTAGTCTTCGGTTGGTGGCGGTCGGCCTATCACCGCTTTCCCTCCCGAGCCGGTTGGTGGGCTGCTCATCTTCGGATGTGATACGTCACCAACCAGCGGCGTATAGATCACCACTGCTTCTTCCACCTCTTCCCCATCGTGCTCTCCTGTCACTCCTCCACCACTCCGCAACCGATAAAACAGCGAACAATCCTGCTCCATCCTCCAGTCCAAATTCGGTCTGCGTGGCAGCAGCATCCTTCGTATCGTCCACTGCTTCTTCCACCCACCCTCGTTCGACGACGTTTCGGCCGGCGTTTCGTCGACGACATCGGCCCGCAAAATGTTGCTAGAGTTGCGTTCCGGATGTCGTATCAGACTCTGCATGACGTTCAACCAGCTTCGTAAGGGAGCGTAGGCGGGGGAGGTGATCACCGACGTCCATCCTTCCGTACTGTCGGATGTATCCGGAGGGAGACCTGAGAGCGAGAATGGCAGGGACGTGTCTCCAGAGCTCTGTTCGTCATCGGACGTGCTGCGTGGAGCAGAGGATGGCCTCCTGCGAACCTCTGCAGAAGGGTAGGTGGGGACGAGTTTGGGCCGTGGTGGCAGTTGTTGGTGCTGTACTGTGGTCCTTTTTGGGCCCTTTACGTCCTTGCTGCTGGTTTTGGAGCTGCATTGGCCGTTGCTGCTCGACATCTTGGCTATCGTTTGGACCTGCGGACGTATGATGGTTGAGCATGAACCTTGTGTGTTGGGAAGCTTCTTGCTTCTCGGCGACTTTTTCTTGGACCCTGACTGATTTTAACTCGCGAATCGGGATCTTACGTCAATCGGGCAGCTACCACTTTCAAAAATCCTTCTTCCGCTTTCTCTCTTCCCCCTCCACCATCTCATCCTTCCACCACCGCCATCACCACCACACTCGCACAAAAACCCGCAAAATGTTCGGAGGAGCACCACGACAACCCAGCCCGGCCGAAGCCGCCGCCGCCCGCCTGCAGGCCCGCAACACGCTCAAGCAGTTTGCTGTGTATGCTGCTGGTCTTTGGTCCGGTAAGTTTTCGGCGTGCGCAAGAGAGAAGGAGCGGGAAACGGTGTGATGCTGACAAGAAATCTTTGCTCGGTGGTGGGAAAACGACAGCTCCGGTCGCTCTGTACTACTTGAACGAGCTGCTCGGTCGACACATTGCTTGAGGAGCAGCGAGGCCGCAAACACTTTACGCAAGACCGGGCGGATCAAGATCATCCTATCGAGCTCAGCGAGGGAAACCCTTGCTCATGTACCATCACGCTAATGCACAGAAGAAAGCCTCTGCGGCTACATTGATCCTGTCTCAACCAAACACATCGCCTGTGCACGTTCAGCCCGCGTCCACGCTCAGCACTCAAGAGACAAGTCACATACAAATATCGGCAGAGGCAGCAGACAGTGTATACTGGTAACAACGTTTTTCAAATTACATTCAAAAGTGGCTTCTACTCGTCATCGCTGCTCTCCTCCTCAGCGACCTGAGCGCTCTTCCTGTTGATCTCATCGACAAACTCTTTCGCCTTCTTCAGCACCTTCTGCTGACTCTTTGCGTCCCCGTTGGACTTTTCGTACTCCAACCACTTCTTCAGCAGGCTCTTTCCCTTCTTGGCTGTCAGCTTCAACGTCAGCGTCCTTTCGAACAGGTTCCTCACCTGGACCTGGTTATCTTGCAGCCTCGACTCCTGATCCAGGTACTGCCACCACAGATCCAAACGCTTCGGATAGCTATCCACGAGCCCTTCGAAGATCGTTCTGCCCCTCTCGGCGTCGCCGAGCTTGAACTCGTTGATCGCAAACGCCGTGATCGTCTGGGTGTGCTGACGCTTGTCCAGCGCCTGCATCGCTCTCGGCAGCAGAGCGCGTGCCGCGTCCGCCTGGTTGGTGCGCAAGTAGTACCGCGCGTACTCGATCCAAAACTCGGGCAGCGTAGAGTACTTTGTCTTGGCTTTCACAAAGAGCTCTTCCGCAGCCTCGTTCTTCTCGGACGCCTCCAGAATGCCAACCATCTTGAGGTACATCGTGAACCCGTCGTTCGCCTGCACCGCTTCCTTGAAGGTCGAGTCGAGCGTCTCGTCCGACCCGTAGGTGTTTTCCAGGTTGAGCAAGGCGATCCAGACGTTCATGCGTTCCTGTTCCTCCCGATAGTTGATGACCTTGAGCGCGCGACGTGCGATCTCGCGCGCCTTGTCGACGTCGGACAGTTGCAGGGCGAACGACATGAATTGGATCCAGAGGAACGAGGAGTTGGGCGAGCCGAGAAGGAGGCGTTCAAAGTCGGTGGTGGACTCGGGCGCTTTGGAGGCGAGGTCGGCGGTGAGGTCTTCTTCGATGGTGCGGGAAGATTTGGATTTGGACTTGGCTTTGCGCTGCGCGGCTTTTTTGGCGGCGACGGCGGAGGAGGAGTCGGTGTCAGAGTCAGAGTCGGAATCGGACGACGAGAGAGCGTTGTCCGTGTCGTCGTCGTCGGCGTTGGCGGACCAGGAGAAGCCGCCGGAGAGGGCGAGGGAGGGGACGGTGGACTTTTTGGTTGCAGGAGAGTCGGACTCGGCATCGCTGTCTTCGTCCATCTCGACAAAGTCGCCTTCGTCTTCGTCGTCATCGCTCTCGTCTTCCTCCTCCTCCTCATCATCCTCGTCTTCTTCGTCAGAACCAGCATCCGCATCAGCCATCTCCTCATCTTCGTCCTCATCCTCGTCCTCCTCCTCATCACTGCTATCCTCGAAATCAGCAGCATCAAAGTACGACGGCTTGAGACCAAAGCTGATCTTCTTCTTCTCCTCGTTGATCCTCAACACGATCGCCCTCACCTTGTCGCCCACCCTGAACGCCTTGAGCGCCTCGTCCGCCTTGCCGTCGCTCAACTCGTTCATGTGCGCCAGCCCGGAAACATTGGTCCCATCGATCTGAACAAACACACCAAAGTCGATGATGTTCTTGACGAAACCCTTGACCTTGTCTCCGACCTTGAAATCGGTCAACCGCTTGGGTCGCTTCTTGTCCTCAGCCTGTGCGCGCTCCTCGGCACGTTCGGCACGGGGCTTGATGGACCCAGGTGTAGACTTGAGCGACATCTCGATCTCGTTGTTGGCCGCGTTGGTGTCCATGATGGTACCAGAGACGACTTGACCTACGGTGAAGCGGGTCTTCCAGTCGCGGACGAATTCGTCAAAGAGCTCGCGAACCTGGACACGAGCATCGAGCTTACGGCCGACGTTGACGAAGAGTCCGACGTTGGTGATGGCCTTTACGAAGCCGCGGACCTTTTGACCTTTGGTGAGCTGGGTGATCGAGGTGATCTCGGGGTCTGTGACCTCGGCGGAGCTGGAAGGATCGATGCGAGAGGGTCGAGTGGAGACGACGGCGCTCTTGCCGTTCGGCTTGAGCGAAACGACGTAGCATTGGAGGGTCTGACCAGGGCTGGGCAGAGTCACGTTGCTGCCAAAGTCGTCGGCCAAGTCGGTCATCTGAAGGGTAGCACGAGTGGCGGTGCCGAGAGCGACAATGCAGTCCAGGTACTTGTCGTTCTTCTGGATGACGCGACCTTGGACGACGTTGCCCTGCTTGACTTGACCCGCAGCGACACCGTTGGCGCCCTCCTTTGCGTTCTTGCTGTCGCGAACCTTGTCGGCAACAATCACGATACCCTTGGCAGGGTTCTTGACCGAGACGACAAGGTCCTCAATCTCCTGATCCTCCTCAAGCGTCTCAAGCAGCGCTTCAGGCGTCGTATCCCTGATCGTAGCAAGCACAGCGAGCGACAGCAATGCACGCACACCCGAAGGCACCAGGGTCAGCACCACCACCTCCTTGTGCACAGCAGCGACCTTGCCCGTCACCTTTTCGCCGACCTCGACGGCATCGACATTGAGCTTGGCGAGGAACTCGGGCGAAGCCTGCTTGATGCTACCCACGATCTTCTGGTTCTCGTAGTCGACCTCGGTGATCCTCATCTTGATCACCTTGCCTTCGGTGTAACCGCTCTTGACATCGTTGAAGTCATCCTCGCTCACCTCTCGACCGGGGATGAGCGCCTTCAACCCACCAAAGAGGCTGACGATGATCGAGTTGGTCTGGACGCGGAAGACGGTAGCGTTGGTGACAACACCGACTCGGGCATCCTGCATCGATGCGACGATGGGCAGGTCCGACTTGACGAGCGACTTTTTGAGCGTGAGCACGATCCTGTTGCGGTTAGGGTCGACATCCATGACACGCGCCTTGACCTGGAGACCTGGCTTGAAACGCTTCTCGGGCTGGGTGAGCTTGACATCGGCAAAGTGGTTGGAGAAGACGACGCCATCGACGTGGCCTTGCAGCTGGAGGAAGATGGCGTTGGGCAGACCGAGCTTGATGATGTTGGCAGTGACCACTTCACCAACCTCGACCTCGGAGACGCGCATGAACTTGCGCTCGAGTACGGATTTCTTGAGCGAAAGCTGCAGGGTACGGTCGGTGGGCGAGTGACCGACAACACGAGCTTCGTGCTTGGTGCCCTTGGCAAAGGGTCCAGAAGAAGGAGGTAGCGCTACGACGTGGTCATCCGAAGTTTGCGAGATGTGGACAAAGCCGCGCAGATCAGTCTCGTGGACCGAGACGATGAGACCCCAGTCTGTGATGGTCTGCACCACAGTAACCTTGAGCGCGGTGCCGATGGGGTAAGCGTGCTGGAGCAGCTGCTTGTCTTCGGCAACGGGAGCCTCGAGAGCGAGCACTTGAGGCGCCAACGAGAGACCAAATTTGCGCTCGTGCTCAGGGTTCTCGCCCTGCAGGGCAGTGGAAGGCGGGCTGAGCAGATCCCACAGCACACGTGCGACGTGCTTGGAGCCCTCCTTGTAGACGTCAGGGATATCCTTGCCCTCTGGCAACTCTGGCAGGTGGAAGCGATCGATGGTGGCGTCAAACATGCCGAAGAGCTTGACGTTGAGACCGGTGGGCAGCGAGGCGGTGATGAGCACCTTGGTGAGTGTACCGGGGAGGATGGCGGTGATGCTGGGAGCGTGCTTGATGGGGTTGGTGGACACGGCCTTGGGTTCGAGCGTCGCCTCGAAGCTGCGCTTGTTCTCGGTAATTTTTGTGATCTTGGCAAAGACGACGCTGCCGACCTGGAGCGCCTTGCCGTTCTTTCCTGCGTGAAAGCTGGAGGGAAGCTTGGCGGCATCGGTGAAGGGAACGAAGCCACGAAACTCGGGGAGACCGGCGTCGAGCATGTAGCCGTGATCTTCGATGCTCGAGATGACTGCAGAGACAGTGGCGCCGGTGTCGAGGTCTGAGACGGAGACACCGTTGTTGACGAGGTGAGGGGCGAGCGAGAGCTCTACACGACGAGACTCCTTTTCGTATTCGCCGCCTTCACGTGTGGGTCGGCCCTTGGCGACGTCGCCAGATCGAACTTGTACGACGCTGGCCACTAGCCATTGGCCGATGTGGAAGAGCTCACGCAGCTCAGGCACCTTCTTGACGTCCTTGGTAGATTGCCTGCCTGATACGCCATTTGCCTCGTTGTCATTATCGCTGTCCTCATCCATACTCTCGTCGTCATCTTCACTGTCCTCCTCGTCGTCGTCTTCGGCGCTTGCATCGGCAGCTGCTTGAAGACGCTGTGTGAATTGTGGGCTGATCTGTGTAACTGGGATGTGACCGAGCATCTGGTTGGGCAACGAGACGACAACGGCAAGAGGGTGAATGGCCAGAACAGAGCAGAGCAGTCTTGAGCCAGGGATCAGACGCTTGTAGTTGATGTGCTCGATACGGTTGAAGTCCTTCTTTTCGCCCTTTGTGGTAGGGACAGTGGCGGCCGTAGATGTGCGCTTCTTTGTGGAGTCGTTGCGCTTCTCGCGGTTGAGCTTTTGCTTGTTCTTGATGCGCTTAGCTTCAGCCTGTTCGTCCTTTGCATCCTTGAAGAGGAGCTCGTTAGCGGCCGACTCGGAGCGTGCCTCGCGCTTAGCTTCTCTGAACTCGAGGGGTGTGAGACCAGAGCTTCCACCACGAGGGAAGTCAACCTCTTGTGCGGACAGCAGAGAGCTGGGAGAAGCCGGAGTCGAGGCGGCGCTGCTCTTTGTCTTTTTGGTAGCAGTGGCGGATTTGGAGGAGCTGGCAGCCGAAGAGGCAGCAGCATCCTCTGCTGGCCTGAATCGCTTGATGCCAGGCATGATTGGTTGTGATGGTTGCTGCTTCTGCTGGTGAGAGGTGCAGGAGATGGCGAGACAGCAAGAAGCAAGAAGCGGGCAGGAAGGAGACAAGGGTCTTTGCCCTTGACTGTGCTCTGTGGCAGCGAATGCTTCCTCAGAAGTTTGCTTGAGACAGAGCGAAAAAGCCAAAAATTTCACTTTTTTGAGCTTCGACGAAGAAAAAAATCGTCGGGACTCGGAGCACAAGCGGCGGCTTTTTACGCAGACCAGAACACACTGAACGGTCTAACAAGATCGAGGATTGCGAAAAATCACAACGGCGGAGACAGCTTCCAGGCATGCTCCCTGAGCATACGGTCGGGCTCGACGATATCGCCGCGGAGGTCAGCTTGGCATATCTGTGATCAGCATGCGAAGAGAACCATCCTTATCTTACACTGCGTTCACTAGAGCTCGCTGTTGCCGAGTCTAGCAAGCGGTCGAGTTCCCACCTGCGTGTGCTCTTGCGTTTGATTCCAGCAAAGGAAGCTCGGAAAGAACCACGCCGTGTCAGCGAACCACGAGGTCGAGCTTGCCGTGTATTCCAGTCAAAGCTTTCCGAATCCGCGGTACTTGCGTAGCCGGTTCCATTCGCGGGTCGGGAGTGGGTAAACCGAACGATGTTCCTTGATAAGTCAGTGCTCGATAGAGTGACGAGAGATCCAATCAGCAGCGGAGAGCCAATCACGAAAGAATTGAATTTAGCCGGCAAATGTCCGCTTAGACAGCCGAAAATCACGACAGAATCGGATTTGTGCGCCAACATGAGATTCACAGATTGCATTACCGCGTGCCGCCGTCACACGAGGAGCTTGCTTTATCTCTGGAGGCCCATCCACTCTTCACTCTTCATCCCATCATCACAAACGTTACGGATTGAAGGTCGACTGGCAAGCTCAAGATGGCGCCCTCGAATGGAACCGTCAACGAGCGCTCGTCGCTGTTGTCCACGAACAACCAGGGCGACTACCAGGCTACGTCGAATCACCAGCAAAACGGTCACAATGGCGCCACGACGCCTGAGAGCGAGGACGAGGAGCATGTCAAAGTCATGCCACCTCTGCGAAAGCTCGCGCCCCTCCTCACGGCTGTCTGGGTGCCCGTTTTTGTCGCTAGTATGGACGGCACGGTCACCGCAACGCTCATCTCGAGCATCAGCAGTTCCTTCAACGCTTCCGAACAAGCGCAATGGCTCGGATCGGCCTACTTGCTCTCGGTCGCCTGTTTTACGCCACTCTACGGCCGTTTAGCGGATATCGTGGGACGACGCAACTGCATGTTCATCGCTCTCACTTTCTTCACCGTGGGCACGTTGCTGTGCGGTTTATCGACATCGATGAACATGCTCATCTTTGCCCGTGCGCTGGCGGGTGTCGGTGGCGGTGGTCTCACCACAAATACAAGCATCATTCTTTCGGACGTCGTACCCCTCAAGAACCGTGGTCTGCTGCAAGGCTTGACCAACATCATCTTTGGCTTGGGTTCGGGTCTCGGTGGTCCCGTCGGTGGGTGGATGAACGATACGATTGGTTGGCGACGCGCCTTCTTGGTCCAAATCCCGCTGCTTCTCGCCGACTACGTGCTGGCATTCACGTTTGTCAGAGTTCCAACACCGAGCAGGCTCGTACACCAGTCGACATGGGACAAGGTCAAATCGATCGACTTTGCCGGCGCCTTTTCGCTCGTCTTGGGTCTCTCGAGTACGTTGATCGCTCTCAGTCTGATGAGCGCCAACGATATTCCTTTCTCGAATCCCATCGTTTGGGGTGGGTTCTTGTTCGGCTTTGCGAGCATCAGCTTCTTCTTCTACGCCGAAGCCAGGATTGCTCGTACACCCATTCTGCCGCTGCGACTCATCACTCAGCGTTCAGGGGCGGCGGTGGCTTTCGCCAACTTTTGTCTTTCGATCGTCTCGTTTGGTACGCTCTACCATTTCCCGCTCTTCTTCCAAGCGGTTAAGCTCGAGACACCTTCGCGGGCTGGGTTGCACATGGTGCCCATCAGTGTTGCGTTGAGTGTGGGTTCGGTTCTGGCGGGCATGATTATGCGAAGCACGGGCCGATACTACAAGTACAACCTGATCAACTCGATGATCACCACTGCTTCGATTATCTGCGTCACTCAGTTCACGCGCTACAGCTCGGAAGCGTGGACATTTGCGGCAATTGTCCCGTACGGTTTCGGTACCTCAGGTGTGCTCACATGCACCTTGATAGCGCTCATCAACTCTGTTCCTCGATCGGATGTTGCTGTGGCTACAAGTATGTCGTACATGGCCCGTAATACGGGTCAGATTTTGGGCGTGTCTGTTGGAGGTACGCTGTTCCAAGCGCTGCTAGCAAAGCAGCTGAGACAGAGGATCACAGGTAAAGGTGCAGACAAGATCATCTCAGAGATTCGTCACAAGAGCTCGATCGTGCCGGAACTGCCAAAGGAGCTGCAAGAGGCGGCCATCGAGTCGTATGCTTTTGCGCTGAAGTGGGTGTTTATCGGGATCGCGGTGGTTAGTGTGGGGACGGTGATTGGAAGTGCTTTCATTGAGGACAAGGAGCTACCGTCGTATGAGAATGCGAAGCCGTCGGAGGAGGAGCGTGATGGAGAGGCTCGGGAGTAGACCGTTTGGTGGCAGAAGTCGCTTTTTCAATGATAGGTAGTATACGTAACGTTCCGAATCATGCCTGGTTGTTGTGCTGAGCTGAAACTGTGAGCTGCCGTGAGTCGTGAGCTGTCGTGAGTTGATGCTGCCCGACTGAAGTGTTGACGGCGAGCATAACGCTGCGAGCCGAACGATTTCTCTCCACTTTACGCGCACGCGACTGAAGCCGAAGAGCTGCCAAAAATCGCCTCGAAATGTGTTGGTTTACAGGTGTTGATCTCAGACCCGAAGTGCTTCTTGACCTTCAACCTCGATCATCATCTCACCCTGTCGTCCATTGCGCTTCGAGTCAAGCTCGCCTTCGGAAGCTGGCACCACTACCATCATGGAGCGAGACGCTGTAGCCAGCACCAGTCGTGCACCACCATTGACCCCACCAGCAGCCGGCTCGAAACGCAAACGCCCTCGTCGAAACTACGATGTTGAAGGTAAGTGCTTCAACCTCCTCACGCTACTGACATCCGTCGCCTCGATTCATCTCGCTCACCATATTCATCCCTTCTGTTTCTTCGGTTCTCCTTACAGACCGAGCAACAAAAACCGACGTCGGCTCTTCCCCAGGCATCTCATGGACCCTCTCCTCCTACAAACCCGGTTCCGGTGTCGCCGAACTGCGCTCCGCCGACCTCACCAAACTGTGGCAATCGGACGGCAGTCAACCGCATCTCATCAACATCCAATTCGCGCGGCGCACCTGCGTCACCCACCTCTCGATCTACCTCGACGTCAAGCAGGACGACTCGTACACACCGACCAAAATAGCGATAAAGGCGGGTACCAACTATCACGATCTGACGCTGGTACGGCAGAGAACGTTTGAAGCGCCGCAGGGATGGAAGCACTTCGATATGACGCCGGGAAGCGTGGATGCGGGGACGTGTGAGGAAGATGAAGAGCAGGCGGAGGAGGGGGAGGAGGGGGATGATGGTGAAGAGGCGGATGGTAAGGGTTCGAATGCAAAAGGTGATGACGAGGACGACGACGACGACGACGAAGAAGGAGGTTCAGAAGGCATTCGAGTCTGGCTGATACAGGTATGCATCCTCGCCAACCACTTAAACGGCAAGGATACGCACATTCGAAGGCTGGTGGTGTTCGGTCCGAAGCCAGACACTGCGCCGGGCAACCTGCCGAGACTCAAACGCGGACCGACAGATAATCTGGCACGCTCGATGCCGCCGCACAAGACAGCAGCAAACGGACAGCATGTCACACTGGCTCAATTGCTTTGCCTGCAAGAAGCGGCCAGCGCAGAGGGTCAGGGGGACGAAATGGACGAAGACGGCGCACCTGCATTGCGCCGATCTGGACTCAGCTTGTTTGGCAACATCCGATGAGCGCAGCTGAACTGCCTGATGCGTTACGCTTTCGGTTCCGTCAAAGACCACCGTTGTACTTGTGCTGCTCATCCCCCATCAAAGGTACTGTACTGCACATTCATGCAACCTGTTTGCCGAGTCGCATCCGACCGCTCTGCGATGTTGATACACGTATGGATTTTCGTCATCTGCTCCTCTTGATACGGTGTCGCAATGCTATCTGTTTTGAGTTGTACGAAGTGGTGGCGTTTCATATCATCGCTGTCCCTACTCGTCCTCCTAAAGTCCAGCCTCAGCGACAGTACCCGCAGCCCTCTCATTCCCCACCCTACGCACATAGGTCGACGATACAATGTTGAACGCTTCGAAGTACCTCTCCATGCACCTTGTGAGACAGGTCTGTTCTTTACCGGACAGGCTCGAACCGGGGGCAGGGATGCATTTGAGGTAGCATTTCTCGGTCGCTTTGGTGATGAGTTGTTGCGCGTTGGCCATCGCGAGTTCGGAGGATCTATTCATTCGCCAAAATGGAAGGAATATGAGTAAGAGAAATGAAGTGTGTGGTGTCGGTACGAGGGGGCGCGAAACTTACACTTGCTGCTTGATGGCCTCTTTACGCTCCGCCGAGGTGCCAGCGGTGGCGGGCGACGATTTTCCGGTTAGTGAGCTGAGATCCATTGTTGCTGTGTGGTGTGTGTGCGTGATATATCGTCTTTGATGATGATGAGAAGGAGGAGCGGAAGGTGAGGGTTGATCTTCTTGAGCCTTCTCGCTCGCTCGCTCGTCAACTTTTGTGATTATGTAAACCTTATGTAGCGCAAAAAACACGCCTCCACCTTGGCTCTCCTGCAAGGTAAAATTTCCGATGAAAAACGTGCCTCTTTTCGCCGCGGAACAAACGGAAGACGATCCAGGATGGCTCACCTTGCGTAAGAAGGAAGCAGAACATGTCGATTGCAAATGACAAACAAGACCACGGCAATCAGATCTGTGGATCAGTTGCTGCAACTCGAAAGCTGTCAAGATCGACGTTGATTTTTTCAACAAACATTCAAGGTAGCAAAGGGTCCGGATCTAGCCGAACGCGCTCTTGTCTCAATCAGTCGTTCGTCAGTCAGCTTTCGCTTCTTGCTGCCACCATCAACACGTCAGCCACCTCCAAGGCATCAGGAACCCCAAAACGAGACTTCAGGCAGAGGTGCCGCTCGTTTCGGATCGGCCATCGTCCTTGCACCGTCCGAATCGGAGACGAGACATACCAAGTCGAAGGATTCTCGAATCGACGACGAGCGAGCATCAGCAATCGGCAGGTTAAGACCGAAGAGCAGCGTCGTCTAGGCATCCATATCACACCCCCACTATGGTCTGGGCAACAGCGCGCCTCGCCAAGCCCTTTACAGCCGCTGCGAGCACTTCCACTTCTGCGTCCGTCTCGACACGGATGCCACGCGCCATCGCCTCAATGTCGTCCTCCTCTTCGTCTTCGACGTACACCATCCGCGCAGTCGCCGCCTTCTCCCGCGCCCTCCTGCGCTACGGCTGTCGCAACGTCACCGTCCGCGGTCTCGATCGATTCCTCGCCCACCTACACTCGTCCGAACGCCTTGCCTCCAACCGCGGCCTGCTCACCTACTGCAACCACATCTCCGTCCTCGACGAGCCGACAATATGGGGCACGCTGCCCGCTTCCACCTTCCGCAACCCTCACACGGTCCGGTGGACACTAGGCGCAAGCGACATCATGTTTACCAATCCTCTGCTGTCCAAGTTCTTCCGCAACGGTCAGTGCATCGAGACGCATCGTGGAGGTGGGGTGCAGCAGAAGGCGATCGACGAGTCGATAGCAAAACTTGACGCAGGCAAATGGATCCACCTCTTCCCCGAGGGCTACGTCAACGTCAGCACGAGCAGCAAGCTACGACGCTTCAAGTGGGGCATCGCTCGGATGCTGATGGAGGCCAAAACGCTCCCCACAGTGGTTCCGATCTGGATCACAGGATTCGATAAGATGATGCCGGAACCACGAGACAAACCAAAATGGCTACCGAGGTTCGGCAACGATGTCACGATCGACTTTGGCGAACCCATCACAGACCGCATCGAGGCGGTGGTCAAGTCGATAAAGGACACTCAAGACGTAGCTCCTTCCCACCTCTTGCCCGAAACACTTCGTTCACCTCCCCCAGTGGAAGCGAAACACGACAAATCCATCCCCTCCCAAGTGGCTACCGAGTGGAACACGAGTACGCTCATCCGCAACCTCAAGGAAAGCGATGCCAAACTCGCGCTAGCACGGTCGCAACTCGCCTCGCTCCTCAGGTACCATCTGGGTCAAGTTGCGATCGACCAACGTCGTGCCGACGGATTCGCGCAACCCGAGCAAGACGCTCAGCTGGTCCACACCGAATCGCTAAGGTCGGCTGCACTGCATGCGAAGAACAACGTCCTGCGTGATGGCGAGCGCAAAAAGACGGGCGTTTGAATGCGCATGTTTTATACCCTCCTTGTGTTTTATCAATACATGTTGTTGAACGCTCTAATGATGTCGAGTTACAATAGATGGAGGTTTTACAGCTTGAACACGTCCTCCTGCCGACAGTTGAGCTTGGCAAGGATGCCAGAGAGCGAACCTTGCGTCTGCCCATCGCGCGATTTGGGCCCAGCGATCGCTTCGACCATCCCATCCGGACCCGAGACTAGGATCAGCGTTCTACCCGACCCTTCCGCCTTGCTTGCCAGGAGGGCTCTTTCCAGGTGCTGCTGTGTGATCCTCGACTCGTAGACTGGGATCGTCGTTGTCGATCCCGGCGAAGTGAGTTGAAGCTTTGCGTCCAGATGAGAATTGCCCTTTCCGAACAACGAAGGAAGCCACGAGCCACGAGATGATGCTGCTGATGGCGAAGCGACGAGCTTCGAACCCAGCGCCAAACGATCCGCGGCTGACAACGACCCAATCAAGCGCTCGGCAAACAGCGTCACGCCAATCTTGTCTTTGCACCCTTCCGCCAGCGTGTGCAACTGCGGCAGCAGCAAAGCGTTCTCCAAGTCCTGCGCCGCATACAGCACGTCGATCTTTGGCACTTTCCCGACCGCCTTCTGAACCGTTCCCGGTCGACCGAACAAATTCGTCAACAACTGGTACGCCGGCGTAACCCCCGTACCCCCTACAACCATCACGATCCTCTCCGGCAGCCCACCCTGCTCCGAGTCCCTCTCAAACGACCACGTGTCCACCGGCCCCCTCACCTCCAACTGCGGCACTGTCGGATTGACCACTGCTCGGTGTAGCATCTTGCCCAGCTCTCCGTCTGCGTACCTCTTGACCAGCAGATCCAACTTCCCCCTCTCTTCCGCATTCGCGTCCGCGAGCGCAGCGGAGAACGACCCGGGCAGCGTATCGTACAGCGGCGTGTACGCGCGCTCGATGACCAAGCTCGGCTCCTTGATGTACACGCTACGAATCCTCAGCCTCTTCACCAGTTGATCCGCCTCGCTGCCCCCACTGCCGACGATCGACGCCGGCAGACCGATGGAGAGCAGCTTGTGTGAAGATGCGGTGTGGGGGTCGGGATAGTAGGCGGAAGAGACGAGCGGTAGAGGACGGTGCGTGTACGGTTCGAGCTTGCCAGGTATCGAGGTGGAAGAGGAGCGGAGGGGCAGGGAGCCGGTGAGACGGCCGTAGAGGTCGAGAGCGTAGGGCGTGGCGACGACGATGGCTGCTGTGGCGACGACGATGTTGGTCAGGCTGATGGATGGGGTTTGACTGGATGACGAGGAGGAGGTTGAGCCGGACTGGGGGGTGGCTCCACGGAGACGAGGTTCGTCTTGGAGACGACGATGAGAGGTGTGGAGTGCTCGTCTTGGTGGTTGGGACAGCGCTCGGGAAGCAACGAGGCCGCTTCGAGACTGCCTCACGGCCCGCAGCGAGAGTCGTGCTGCTGCTCTTGTGTTCGCTGCCATCATCTTGAGTGTCGAGAGTTCGGCGATGGGCGATGTTGGTCGGTGAGAAGCAAGATAGGACAGACATGCTCCCGGCTTTCCTCGAGAGGTGGAGGGCTGAGAGCCCAAAAATTTCCAAAATCTTTCCGCCGCCGGCACCTGCATGATGCACGAGCCTTCCCCTCTCAACCCCCTCTCAACCCCATCTCAACCACCCTCTCAACCACCATCCTTGCCTCTGACGGCACGGCAACCATGCGACACCGTCCACTAGCAGCCTCACTGCTACTCTCGACGCTCGCGCTCGCTCTCATCCTCTACCTCCGATTCCGCACCTACGACCTCGTCTCGGTCGGCTTGTGTCGAGTCGCCCCCTTCGCCTCGACCTGCTCATCCCCTCCCCTCGACATGCTTCATCCACCCTCCTCCTCCTCCGAGCTGTCCACACAGAAGCTGCACCCGGCTCGCACGCGCGGTCGCATCTCGCTCAGCATCGGCAGCATCAACGTACGTTTCTCTCGCGATACCGCCTACGACTCGTCGTCTCGCTCGTTCCTGTCGATGCTTTCGGCAGCGCGCGCGTCGACGAACCACCCGTTCGCACCGCACGTGTCGGACTCTCCATCGCCGTATTTGACAAGGCAGTACCACGGCGAACGAAGCTGGCTGTTGCGCGGGCCCAAAGTCGCCGACGTGCCGCTGTTTCACGATTGGGACGTCTTCGCGTTTCAAGAGGTTCTCGATGGGCAGTTTGCCAACTTGATCTCGTGGCTGGGGGACGAGTACGATCACGCCGGGGTGGGGAGGGACGACGGACACCGCGCGGGCGAAGCCGTTCCGGTATTCTGGAGGCGGGACACGTTTGACAAGGTCGGCCAAGATCAGGGTGGGGTGGGCGAGGACGGTGTCGAGCATTTTTGGCTCTCCCCCACACCGTCCGTGGTAGGCAGCGTCGGGTGGGACGCTGCGCTGACGAGAATGTGCACGCACGTCAGCCTGCGATTGCTCGCAACCGGCGAAGTCATCCACATCTTTTCGACGCACTACGATCACCAGGGAGCAGTTGCGCGGGCAAAGTCGTCCGAGTTGATCGTAGATCGCGCTAGGAAAGCATCAGCGCGCACGAAAGCGTTCTACGCAGCTTCGGATGAATCCCATCGATTGGGGGAGCCACTGGTGGTGCTGATAGGAGATCTCAACAGCCCACGCAACGAAGGAAGCTGGTCGACACTCGTCTCGCCACACTACGGCATCGAGGCGAATAGCTCTGGTGCGACGTTTTTGGACGCAGCGCTGTCCGTGCCGACGAGGAAAAGGTCGCCGCTGTTGTGGGACGAGGAGGAGCCGGTAAGGTCGGAGTATGCTTCGGGTCGCAGGGTGCCGTCGAGAAGCGAGGCAGGGGGTGGGGAAGGGGAAGGCGGGGTGCTGTCAGAGGTGGTTGGCCCGCTACGGACGTTTACCGACTTCCAACCGAGCCCGAGGAGCGCGATTGACGATAGGATCGATTTCATTATGCTGCTCGACAATGAGGCGGTGAAGGATGAGACGAGGGCGGACGCAGTGCTGGATCACAGTGCGTCGCCGCCACCGCCGCCTCCTCCTCCCGCTCCTGCGAGAAGGCGAGATGGAGCGGATGGCAGATGGAAGATCCGTTCCTTTGGTACGCTGTCAAACTGGAGCGAGGGTGATGCAGGATTCCTGATCAGCGATCATCGGCCCGTCATGGCTCGCATACAGAGGACTGTCACTTTGTGAATTCAATCGAACCTATTCGAGAGGGTATGTTGACTGGACGAAAACATTAGAATTGCTAGAGTACAAGTGTGGAAACCGAAACCATGATAGTGAGACAAGGAGAAACGAGAACTGTGAGAAAAGTGCGGATGGGAAAAAGAAAGCTGGCAAAGACAGAGGCATACGCGGGTTGCCGCTGAAATGCTGTCTGCAGTGTGGTTGGGAGCGGATAGGATGAAAAGACGGATCGTGAGGTGGGTTGAAGAGTCCTGATCATACCGACGGGCGAGTCTGCGAAGTGGTGGCCATGGATTGAGTCAGCCGACGAGGGCTGCGTTTGTCGCAGAACTTCCTCCATCGAAAGTACGAATCCATACTGTAGCAACCACTTCCGGTCTCGACGAGCCCGTCAAAGAACTCTCCCTTGCAACCTCGGAACAAGCACGGGGATCGTAGCTGAAATGTCATCCCATCCCCTCTGGACCACGATGCAAGTGCAACATTTTGCGTGGCAGGATGCGGAGCTGCTGTTCTTGCGACAAGCAGTGATGTTGTGAATGCGCAGAGTGAGAAACGAAGAAAAGCGGGGGGGCTTACTTGTCCTTCTTCTCCTTCTTGTCTTTCTTCTTCTTTTCCGACTTGGGCGTCTCGATGCCTGCCGCTGCTGCCTCGGCGGCCTTCTTCTCCTTCTTCTCCTTCTTGCGCTTCTTGCGCTCCTCCTCGGTCTCGCCGTCTGCTGCTCCGCCTGGTGTCTCCTCGAGCTTCCTCTTCTTGCTGTCGCTGTCGTCCTTCTTTGGTGTGACTGGTGCGACAACAGCGGCGACAGCGACCTGCTCAACGTCCGAAGCTGCAGGTGCGGCAGCAGTAGCAGCAGCAGAACCTTCCGAGTAGTCGACGTACTCCTTGTTCCACTTGTCAGGGGTGACGCCGTTGATGGCCTTGCCGTGCTTGTCAAGCTTGCCCGTCTTGATCATGGCCTTCTTCTCCTGAGCCTTGGGTCCGAGACCCCATCGGCGTGGGTAGGTGTCGCGCTCCATGATGCAGCGCTTGACCTTGGCGACGACACCGTGGTCGCATGTGGAGAGATCGACAGTCGACATTTGTGCGATGGCGAGCGCGATAGCCTCACCCTTGGTGGTCATCAACACAACCTCTTCGTGCACCTCAATGTCCTTCTCGTAACGCAGCAGACCAGGAATCATGAGCTTAGCACCGTAGCAGACGGCGTTGACAGCCGAGTCCTTGACGACGATACGCTTGTAGCCGGTAAGCAGCGACTCGAGAGGGCGGATGACACGGCGGAGGTACGACTCATCACGCTGGTTGTCGTAAAGCCACTGAGCGTCGAGCACATCATGCATGGTGACGATCGAGTCGTTCTCGGAAAGCGCACCGGATCGGACACGACGGAGCTCCTGCATGTGACCGCCGACACCGAGCAAGAGACCAAGGTGGACACAGAGGGTACGGATGTAGGTACCAGCTTCACAGCTGACCCAGAAGACGGCGAGGTGACGGTCGTTGTCGAATTCGATGAGCTTGGATTCGTAGATGGTTCGGATACGCAGTTGACGCTTGACGGCGGAAATCAGAGGCGGACGCTGGAAGAGCGAGCCGGTCAAGGTCTCGATGGCGCGGGGGAGCTTCTTGGCATCCTCAAGCTTGTCGTGAAGGCGGAGGACGGCAACATACTCCTTACCGGCACCCTGCTGCGACTTGACGAGACGGGTGGCACGGTCAATGCAGACAATAAGACATCCGGTAACCTTGGGGTCGAGGGTACCGCTGTGACCGGTCTTCTCGACACGGAGGATGCGACGGAGCCATGAGACGACTTCGTGCGAAGAAGGGTTGGAGGGCTTGTCGAGGTTGATGACACCCGACTTGATGTAGCTCTGCAAGTCACGCTTGAGAGGGGAGCAGCCGTGAGGGATGGGGGTGAAGTGGGAGCTGCGAACAAGGAGCTGGTCGTAGTTCTTGAGCAGCAAAGGCCAGTCGGAGGTGTTGAGCTTAGGACCCGAGTTCTCGGGCTTGATCATGAAGTCGCCCTTTTCCTGAACCTCGGCGACGGAGGTGCCAAGTGGGAGAGCCATGTTGGGCAGACGCTGTAGACTCCGGTTGGTCGGAGAAGTGGTGGTGTGTCTGGATGGTCAAGAAGGCTGAATGCTTGAGGTGCGTAGAGAAGCTTGATCGCGATGAGACAGCCAACAGCGCTTGGGGCTCAGTTCTGCTCACGGTTCGCCGCTCCAAAATTTCTTCCACTTTTTCTTTCTTTTCTAAAATCACAAAAAACGGAGCCGTCACACGCTGCTGATTCATCACTATGTCAGCACGAGTAGCGTGAACGGTCTAACAAGATCTGCATGAAAAAATCGGGCTAGCTTGGCACGTGACCTGAAAAGCAAACTGTAAAAAAATTTCACGCTGCAGCAAGGCAGCGTCCGTTCAAATGAGAGAGCCCTCGATGTCGACGAACGGGAGGAGAGAGAGAGACAGCGACTAAGCCAAGAGGGATGTCCAGCAGCAGTCTCGGTCGGCGCCTTCGATCCAATTCTACACCCACCATCTCTACCTCGCTTTGCTGATCCACCAGTAGGCTTTTCCATCACTCTTTCAAAATGGCTGTTCAGAAGACCACCAAGGCTAGCGCCAAGCAGGGCAAGACCGCCCACAAGTTCTTCATCGACTTCTCGGGCCCCGCCAACGACGGTATCCTTGACGCCGCCGCTTTCGAGAAGTACCTCCACGACCGCATCAAGGTTGACGGCAAGGCCGGTAATCTCGGTGACAACGTGAAGATCACCCGTGAGGGTAAGTAGTTTGAGATTCAGGATGTCGGATAGGAATGGCGCAGAAAGAGGTGGAAGGCACAGCATTGCAAGTTTTGGAAGGAAGATCGCAAACAAGAGAGGGTGCAGTAAGACCAGCTTGAGGAGGACGTGGTACGATCGATTGGGCGGATTGCACACGAACACTCTCACAGCATTCGCAGCGATCTCGTCCACTAAGTCGTACCTTTACTTCCGTCTCGGGATGGATTCGAGGAAGCGACGGAAAGCGGCACGAGAATCTTGATATCACAGTGATGATCATCAGGTCGTCTCTCATGCGCCTTTCTCATGGCTTCCTCGGACGCCGCCATGTCTCTACTTAGCCCTCTTGCTTTCTTTCCTTCTGCCAAGTGCATTGGCTGCCTCGCCTCTTTCGCTCCATCCCTACCAACATCAACCTGTTGAAAGGTCGCATCGCGCACTCGAGTCGGAGATAGCTGACTCAAGCTCTCTCGTCCTCGATATCGACCTTTGCGTTTCTTCGCTCTTTTGCAAACGTTTTGCGCATTTTCTTTACACAGGTGAGGGCAAGATCTGGGTCAACACCGACGTTGCCTTCTCGAAGCGTTACCTCAAGTACTTGACCAAGAAGCACCTGCGCAAGCAGCAGCTCCGTGACTGGCTCCGTGTCGTTGCCACCTCCAAGCAGGGCTACGAGATCAAGTTCTTCAACGTCTCGTACGACCAGGAGGAGGCTGAGAACTAAGCGTTTTCACTAGCATGCATGCTTGGTGATCCGTTTTGTGGCTCGACGTTGTTTCTAGAGTTTCGCTCCTTTGCTCGTTATGACGACCATGTTGTTGCCTTATCTGGCAGATGAAATCATGGAACGATGTCTCTCAAAAGCTGGGAAAATGGAAGCTTCGACTTCCTGACCCGGCACCCCTTTACATATATAACTTTGTGTGTCATTTGCGTGTAAGATGTTTCTGTGCTTGAATCAGGCAGGGTCCGGATGAAACAGAAGAGGATGGATGGTCTGGAAGGTGATGTCGGGCAGGCTGTGAGGCGGCGATCAAAGTGCATCTGTTAGGTCGGTAGCCCGCCAATCTGGATAGCCGCGCAGCTGCAGAGCTCACGTAAAGAGGCTTCACCGTTGGAAGCGAGCGTCTCGAGCTGGCTGAGCTGAAACGGCTTTCTCTGAGACCCTGAACTTGTGACTGCTGCAGCCAAATTGATTTTTTTGGCGCGCGGCTGTAAAGCGGCAATTGGCCTCCACCCCGCAGGAAATCATGCCGCGCTGAGCTGCCCTGTGCACATGCTTGTCAGCGTGCTCAGTGATAGCTTCTTGACGTTCTTTTCCACCATACTTCTCCTCCAAAGCCTCGTCGACACTTGGCCCTGAACGTACGAAGCTCTTCAAGACTCAGAGCGACATTGCCACGTTTATCTCGGCACTCGTCTTCGGTCAAGCTCGCAACGGCAATTTCACGTTAGAATCACCGTCACACCGATCTGCTCTTCTACCTACCAGCTGGGCTGTGAGGACCGACATCCAACAGACGCCAAACAAGATGCCGAGGCCACTCGACTACGCCCGCGAAGGCGCGATTGACACCGACGATTCGGACGAGCGAGATCAAGATGAAATCGTCATCGAAGAGATCGACGACGAAGACGACTACTACATCGACGAGGATGACGAAGAGGGCGACGAGATGCTGCTCCAAGATGCTTTAGAAGAATTGGTCTCCCAAGCAGAAGCACGCGAATCATTCGGCGCACAATTCGACGGATCGGAGGGCGACTCAACATACATTCCATCCGACGAAGATGGCTCAGTCTACCAAGATCTCATCGAAGACGCCGGAGGTCTGGAGATCGAGATGGCAGATGACGACGATGAAGATGATGAAGACGACGACGATGATGAGGATGATGAGGGTGTTGACGACGGGCGTCAGGGTGGCCGTCAGGGACAGAGTGTCACCATCGACATTCGCGATCTGCTTCGTGCACACATGGCTGCCACCAACGAGGAAGGGGGCAACGGCGAAGACGTTGGCGCGCTTGACACGAGGGCCGCAATCACGCGAGCGCTTAACAGTATCGGCATAACAGGATTGCAACGTCTCATAGCCGCTGCGTCTGGCGGCGGAGCCAACGACGATGATGATGACGACGACGATGACGACGAGGAGGAGGACGAGGATGATTGGTATCACATGGCACGCTCCGCCAAGATGTCCGACTTTTGGGAACCCAACACCACCCCCATTCGTTCGGGACAAGAGCTTGCCCTCGGTGGTGAGTTTGGACGCCAACCAAAACGTCCACTCGATTCGCCGCCCTCCGCCTTTGCCGAAAGCAGCAACCTCTCCGATCTGGTCCATCAGCGAAAGTACGCTCGTCGACACATTTCCAAAGCCGACATGGCTTCGTTCGTGCCCAACACCAACGGTACCATCGTCGCCTCGTATCCTGCCCGCGTCTACTGCGGACAGTATTCGCAAGACTCTTCGTTCTTCTACACCTGCACGCAGGACTTTAGAGTGCATATGTACGACACAACTGTCGCAGGCCCAAAGACAGTGCAAGTGCACGATGATGGCCCAAGACGCGTTCGCAACAGCTGGTTCTTCAGCTCGATGGGTACAACACAGTACACGTCGCTCAATATGACCAAGAGCATCCAAGGCAGGCAGGGCAACTGGACCATCACGGACGCGAATCTGAGTCCGGACAATCAGTGGATGATCTATTCGAGCATCACGCCTTTTGTGCATCTCGTACCGACAAGGCAGACTTTTGATACGGGTGGTGGAACACCCAGCGACAACCAGGTCATGCTGGATTTCAGTAATGCAGGAGACGATGATACAGGGGTAAGATGGCGCTCAGCGGTAAGAGCTTTCCCCCTCCCCTTTTGCTCCTCCGGGTCGACGTGATTTGCTTCCTCTCTCTGTCCTTATCCTGACCATGCGTGCAGAAGAACAAAACTGACACTCACTTCTCTCTCTCTCTCTCTCTCTCTCTCTCTCTCTCTCTCTCTCTCTCT